>JBBIGC010077597.1:0-10507 GCA_037576955.1 Lepidarchus adonis
GGAGTGATCGCTTGGTCCGGGACTTCAGGGCAAAGCCAAGTTTCCGTAAAACAGAAAACGTTACAGTCTCTGTAGTCACGTTGGTACTTGACTCTGTTGCGCTCAAGATGTGAAGGCTGTTAAAATCAGGTGCGTGAAACCAAAAAAATAGATTGGAAAAAGGTTGGATGCACACTGAGGATAAAAAGACCAAAAGTCTACAAAAGGAGTTTTAATCGATAGTAAAGGAGCAGAGCAGACGTTTCAGCAAACAGCTTTTCTCAGCGCTCTTAGTGCTCACAGGAGTCAAACTACTGATATGCAATTACCAGGTACCCAGTGGGTTCAAACAAGAGACAGGTGTGGTGGGAGGAGCTTTGGACAAAACCAAATGGCAGGGAGTGTTTTAATTGTAGTCACATACACAGAAGAACATAGAAACAAATGAGGAAGGTCAGCTCAGCAAACTTCACACTGGACTTCAAGCAACATGGATTTTGTGCTTCTCCACTCTTTCTCCAGACTCTGGGACCTTGATTTCCAAAATTTTAATTAATCTGAAAAGAGGATTTTGGACCACTAAGCAACACTCCAGTTATTTTTCTCCTTAGCCCAGTTAAGATGCTTTTGACATTGTCTCTAGCTCAGGATGCACTGACTCTAGCCTTAGTGCACTCCTTGTGAAGCTCTCCCATATTCTTGAATGGAGTTTGCTTGGCAATCCTCTCAAGGCTGTGGTTGTCCCTGTTGCTGGTGCACCTTTTCTTACCACACTTTTATACACTAAGATTTCTAAGAATATGCTTGGATACAACACTCTGAACATCCACCTTCTTTAGCAATTACCTTTTGTGGCTTACTCTCCTTGTAGAGGGTGCCAATGACAGTCTGGGTCAGGAGGCTACACAATCATGGGGAAGACTGCTGACTTGACAGAGACCACTTAAAGGCTCAAGAGACCTTTGCAGGTGGTTTGAGTTAATTAGCTGATTAGGATGTGACATGACTTTCCAAGATTTAACTTTTTCACAATAATCTAATTTTCTGAAACAGGGAATTTTGGGTTTTATTAACTGTAAGCCATGATCATCAAAATTCCAAGAAATACAGGCTTAATATATTTCACTCTGTGTGAAGGACTCTATATAATATATGGATTTCACTTTCTGAAAGGAATATCAAGAAATATTGAACTTTATGATATTCTAATTTTATGACCAGCACCTGTAAATATTTACCTAAATTTTATTTGTCCAGCATTGTTATATATGTGAACGTATATTGGTTCTTTTGAAGTAGGTATTGTCACACACATAGCATGGAGTTTAAAAGATAGAATGTGTATTTACTACTCTAGTTCTCATCCTTCCTTGCATTAAATAACTTTACTGGAGACTTCAGCAATTATGAGTCATGTTTAGTTGAAGCAAAACTGCAGCCATGATTAATATTTTGTGTTTGGAATGACATTAGTTAAGTTCTACTTGGTATTGCTCAGCTCAGTAAGGACTCTCATTTGCAGTGGGCCCCTTATATCAGCAATTATTTTTTCCCAAGCTACACTATATTTGCAAAAATATTCACTCACCCATTGAAATAATTAAATTGTGTAGGATTAGTGGGTTTGCAGCAGGAAAAGCAGTGAACCCAGGCTTTGGACCCCGAGCTGCCAGATACCAGCAAGAGGCTGATCGGGCAGAAAAAACAAAATAATAAATAAATAAATAACCACTAAACTAAACAGAAAGATTTCTGATAAAAGAGAGGGAAAAATGAAAAGAAATCCTAGAGGGTTAATAGAAGACAAAAGGAAAAATAACTAGGAATAAGGCTAAGATATACTAAAATAACTAGAGAGCGCTACGGCTCTGACGTCTTCGAGTAAAGGATTTTAGAGGGTTGGAACTGGTCGAAAACGTCCTAGACTAAGCGTTGAGGGTAAGGAGCTGGGAGGTTTTGTAGGCTTCTTTATTAGTGATGACCAGCAGGTGTGTGCCTGCTGCTAGCAGCGTCTCAGACAGGTGAAGCTCCCTCAGGCGGTGAAAAAAGGGACCGGGGTTGGAGCGCCCTCTGGTGGAACGGCCAGCCCTGGACCCTACATATTTAGGTGTTCCAATCACTTTCATGGCCACAGGTGTATAACCTAAAGCACCTAGGCATTGCTTCTACAAATATTTGTGACAGAATGGGTTGCTCTCAGAAAATCACAATTCTAGTGAGGTGCTGTGATAGGATGCCAGCTGTGCAAGTCCAGTCATGAAATTTTCTAGCTACTAAATATTCCACAGTCTAATGTCAGTGGTTATATAACAAAGTGGATGTGATTGGGAATGACAACAACAAGCTAAAATGACAGAACGCGGTCAGTGAATGCTTAGGTGCATAGTGCGCAGAGGTTGACAGTTTTCTGCAGAGTAGATCACTACAGACCTCCAAACGTTATGTCGCCTTCAGATTAGCTCAAGAACAGTGCATAGAGAGCTTCATGGAATGGGTTACCATGGCTGAGCAGCTGCATCCAAGCCATACTGTACATGACCAAATGCAATGCAAAGTGCTGAATGCAGTGGTGTAAAGCACGCTGCCACTGCACTCTAGAACAGCGGAGGCGCATTCTGTGGAGTGATGAATCACGGTTCTCCATCTGGCAATCTGATCGACGAGTCTGGGTTTGGCGGTTGCCAGGATAATGGAACTTGTCTGACTGCATTGTGCCAAGTGTAAAGTTTGATGAAGGGGTGATTATGGTGAGGGGTTGTTTTTCAGTAGCTGAGCTTGGCCCCTTAGTTCCAATAAAAGGAACTCTTAGTGCTTCAGCATACCTAGAGATTTTGGACAATTTCATGCTCCCAACTTTGTGGGTTTGGGGGTGGCCCCTACCTTTTCCAACATGACTGCACACTAGGGGTGGGCCAAAATATAAATATTGCGATATCATCGTCCTTGCTCGTGTGATACTATAATTGATATGCCTGCGTTTACCGCCAAGTTGAGTCATCAGTGTCGCTACCTCTTCTCTCCTCTGGGTGGCGCAGGTCAACTGAGTGCAGGAGAACAAGTGACCTGAAGAAGACGTTTGAACAGTTTGCTCTGAACTTTCAAACTACAACAGTTGGATGCAAAAAAGCTCAATTGAGATGCCCAACTACATTTAAATGTAAAGTTTGAGTTTGGCTCTTACAACATTCGAACAGAGCATGGATTATTTTGTGACAGCCATATCTCTGTGTGTTTTCTTTACTACATTATTTCTTAGTGATTGGACACTATCAGTGACTGGTCAATGTGAGTAAAGAATGGTATTTTGACCTTGGGACTTCCAGCCCAAACACGGCACATGTACACTATGCCATACACTTGGTTATAGCGTTCCATGTACGCCCTGCCTGCTAGCATCTTGCACCGTGTGGTTATGTGCTGGATTGTCTTAGTGGCATCTTTCAATTCAATTAAATTCTCTCTTATTTATATAGCGCTTTTTACAACAGATGTCACAAAGCAGCTTTACAAGGTTTGGGTCTGAGCCCCTAATGAGCCAAGACAACGGAGGCAAGGAAAAACTCCCTGAACTGAGGAAGAAACCTTGGGAGGAATCAAAGTTCGGTAGGGGAACCCATCCTCCTCTGGTCGACACCAGATGGTAAACAGTCAAAAGATTAGTGGTTATAACTGTTAACGAGTTCCATGGCTAGAGATGTAGGTAGCAGACAAACATGTGGCGACGGTCAGTGGTGGCCAAACCAGACCAAGATGCATGAGTAAACAACATGGACTGGCTGGAAGCCTTGTTGATGTCCATGATGAAGGTCAGTCAGGCAGGTAGAACACATAGTTGGCAGCTCCCCTCAGTGATTAGTGATTGAAGATACAATAGAGTTAGTTTTGGTTTGGTGTAGGGGTAACATTAAAAAATGAATATGACTCCAGCGTACTTCACTTTAGAGGTATAGCTAGAAAGGATGGAGTTAGGGGTCATGGTCATGAGCGTGCCACAAGATACTAGAACCCCATAAACACCCCCCCAACATCATCAAACTTGGGAGAACACGTAAGAGTGATGGGACGACAGCACCTGTGTCACAGTTCACTCCAGTTCTCTACGTCTGTGAAATCCCTCTCTGGAATTTTAGTTCCCAAACGCCTGGCTGAAAAGGTACGTTTTTAGTCTTTGACTAGAATATTATTCCAGAGCTTGGGGGCTACGTATGAAAATGCGTATGAAAGGTTGTTGGATTATGGGAACTAAATATCCAGCACCTAGTGATCTAAGAGGACGTGGAGGTTCATAAACAGAAATTAGTTTACTAAGGCATTTGTGGGCGAGGCCGTGTAGGGCTTTATATTTTAGTATTAAGATTTTTAAATCAATATGGAATTTAACTGGAAGCCAGTGTAATTTGGACAGCATTGGTCTGATATGGTCGAATTTCCTAGATCTAGTAAGGACCCGAGCTCCTGCGTTTTGGACTAGTTGTAGTTTGTTTAGGGTCGTTATGGAACATCCTGATAGCAGGAGGGTGACCTGTGCAATTGGCTTGAAGTTGGCCTCTACGTTTTTTTCCACAGCCCCATTGAATTCCTGATGAAGGCTCTTATAGTCCTGTTTATCTTGTATAGTTCCAACCATTCCAGGATCCATGTGTGAGACATTGAGTCAGGCATTGACTAACATCAAGTTGGTATGTCTGGTTTTACAGTCTTAAGTGATAGCTCTGTCTACCAGTAACTACCCACCCACAAACCCACCCAGTTCTCCAAAACCATTATTGTTATTGTTATGATAAAGGAGCAGATCCTGGAATTCACAACTCAAGTGCAAGCCTCACACTCGAGGACACCCTCTCTACTGCATAGTGTCTCTAGAACACAGAACACTGCACATATAACATGCACACACTACAGTATGGTATCATAATCCTCATCATCATATTATTTTTTATTATTTATTATTTATTATTTTTTATATATATTATATATAAGGTTTTTTTTATTTGTGAATAAATGTTATACATTCGTTTAATCTAAAACAGTAATTTCCCAAACTGAAACACTGATGGAGATCAGTATATATGTATATATATATACACTGCTATATACAAAAAAATAAAATGAACACTTAAACAACACCAATGTGACTCCAAGTCAATAACACTTCTGATTGACAATCAATTTCACATGCTGTTGTGCACATGGAATAGACAACAGGTGGACATTAGCAAGACATCCCCAATTCTGCAGGTGGTGACCACAGACCACTTCTCAGTTCCTTTGCTTTCTGGTTTATGTTTTGGTCACTTTTGAATACTGGCGGTACTTTCACTCTAGTGGTAGAGTGAACAGTTTACACAGGTGCTAAATTTCCACACACCCAAGGTGCTTTGTTTATGCACTTTTTTTTAAGTGGCTGAAGGTGAGTTACATTCAAAGTATTCCATATTAGCAGGTACCTCTGTGCATTCCATATTTGCATGGTCCCCAGCTTGCTCCACATCAGCATGGTCCTCAGTGTGCTTCATATCTGCATGGTCCTCAGCGTTCTCCATATCTGCATGGTCCTCAGCGCGATCCATATCTGCATGGTCCTCAGCGTTCTCCATATCAGCATGGTCCTCAGCGTTCTCCATATCAGCATGGTCCTCAGCGTTCTCCATATCAGCATGGTCCTCAGCGTTCTCCATATCTGCATGGTCCTCAGCGTTCTCCATATCTGCATGGTCCTCAGCGCAATCCATATCTGCATGGTCCTCAGCACAATCCATATCTGCATGGTCCTCAGTGTTTTCCATATCTGCAAGGTCCTCAGTGTGCTCCATCTCACCCAGGTTTCTCACCCTAGTCTCGGGGTGCTGAGGCTCCTTGGTGTGGCTGTTGGTGCTTGCATGGTGTGGATTGGGATAATTGCAGAGCATGAAGAGAAAATTGTCCTTGAGTCTTTTTACTCCAGATCTGTTAGGATGGCAGCCACATGGTTCAAAAAGTTCTCTCTGCCCCCAGAACACATTAAAGTTGTCAATAAAGTTCAGACTTCAGACTTTTTAAGGTTTGGTGCTCTGAGATAATTCTATGAATGTAGGGTCTGGAGTTGGCGCTTTATGAATGTATGCAGCATCATTCGCTGCAGTAGCATTGGGTTAGCATTTCCTTGGCACTCACATGTCTGATGGTTGAGTCTCCCAATAGCAGTGTACCCAGGCCGGGGGGTTCTCCAGCTGTGCAGCGCTGCTTGTGCGGCCTCCTCTGGGTTCCATTTGGCCGCTCTGTGGCTCTGGTGCCAAAATTGTCTGTTTGTACATGAAGATCGAGCCGATCCAGTCTGATTTACTTGCCATCAGCGGGAAGCTACATAAGCGGATTAAATCTATTTGATAAAAGCAGAGGTGGGCATCTATCATAGCTACTGCTAAATGGGTTAGCATCATGAGCCATGTTTCTAGCCTTAGCTTTGTGAGCGCTGTTTTTGGTGACGAGGTCTAAAGACTTTGTTCCCCTGGTTGATGCTCCTATATCGTTCTTCGGCTTTGCTCCCTGTCTGATCCACTGTCCGGATCTTCCGTTTGAATCAGTCCTCCTTGGGGATGTCTTGCTAATTGCTTATAATTTCCACCTGTTGTCAGTGTAGCATCATGCAGATAGCTAAGAGCTGTTCTAATGTTAGCATCAGGGGGAATATAAACGGCCGTGGTGATCACCACCATCAGCTTTCTCGTTTTCTTGGATTGTTTTCTTTGCCAGGTGAGTAGGCCTCCTCTACAGCTGTGCTTATGACTTCCAAAAAAGACAAAGTATCACTGCTACATTTTTCAACTAGGTTTGCTACAGGCCTGGCTGCGGGTGCTAATGGCCTAACTGAGGCCATTTTGGCATGCTTGCCACTCACCTTGACTCTCTCTGTGGTTGCATCTCTGCTCTCCTTGGTTCTTTTGCCGGTCACTTTCACCGACCATTTCTCCGCTCTCTGCGGCTCTTTCACAGACCGCTTCTGTGCTATCCACTGCTCTTTGACTGACAGATTCTTCACTTTCCGTGGCTCTTTCGCAGCGTGCTTCTCCACTGTCCGTGGCTCTTTTGTCAGTCTTTTCTCCACACTCCATGGCTCTGTCGCTGGTCGCTTCTCAACTCTCCACAGCTTCTTTGTCTGTGTGCTTGCAGCTCTCCAGCGACATCTTGTGAGTACTGTCCCCACTCTCCAGCTTGACTGTGGTCCCGTGAGAGTTGCTGTCTCATCCTGAGAAGACAGAGGTCTCACGAGAGTGGCTGCTGCACTCAGGAGTGGCAAAGGATTCAGGTATGCTTGCCTTGGAACATCAGTGTTTCTTGCATCCATGCCGCCTATGTTTAGGATCAATTAGTGAACCACCAACATCCTAAAAGAGGATACATCAGATCTGCCCCCAGGCTGATTTCCATAACTGGGACCACCACCAGTTACTCTTTAATATTCTGCTCCCTTTTGGAGGTTAGCTACAGGTCTTTCACAAGAGCCTCCACTATCACAAACTAATCCAGCTGCTCAACTCTTGTAAAGTCCTGTGCTATGAATAAGAAGCCACACCATCTGGTAATACTGGACACCACTTCCATGGTTAGGTCAGATTGGTTTTGGAGAGTCTGAAGTAAGGGAAGAGTGTGCAGTATTTACAAGGTTTACTTCTGAAACAGACACAAAAGATAAACACAAAAACACACAGTTTTGCATCCAACCATGAACATACTAACACAGAGGTTCTAGAGAACAATGAACATTAACAACTACTGGTGATGACTACAGGTTAAGTACTACAGCTAATGACTACGAATAATGACGGGCATAGACTTAACCAAACACAAAGGCTTAAATACAGTATCTCACAAAAGTGAGTACACCCTTCACATTTTTAAAATATATTTTTAATATCTTTTCCTGGTACAACACTATAGATATGATACTTTGATATAAAGTAGTCAGTGTACAGCTTGTATAACAGTGTAAATTTGCTGCCCACTCAAAATAACTCAACACAGCCATTAATGTCTAAACACCAAGCAACCCAATTGTACCCAGATAGCTATTTTCCCACCCCGGTGTCATGCGACTCTTTAGTGTTACAAGGTCATTTATATTAAATTAGGTGTTAATGCTCTAACACTTTTTCATACTGGTCACTGAAAGTTAAAAATTCCTGGAATTTGAGCCAGATTACCATACCCAGACAAGCCCACATTTGAATCTTCCCTTCATGCAATAATATTGTAATAATATTTTATTCAGTGTTTCTGGACTGTTATCATAACTTAAGGCTGTTCATGTGTATGGTCCCAGAGACCACACTTTCTCTCCTGTGACTCCTGCAGGGTGTAGATCAGTTTCATTTTTAATTTTCTTACAGATGGTCTCATATGTTCCTCAAGCACCCCCTGCTACATGGTAGAATTCATGGTGGCTTCTATGATAGTGAGCTGGCCAGTTCCTGTTGTAGCAAAGCATTGCCATTGTTAAAAAACACAGGCTTTCATTAGGTGTCCTAATTTTTTCACATGACTGTATATTTATTTCTTTCCTTTAAATTGTAGACTTTTACATTGCTTTGTGGGTTTAAACAGTGTCCCTGAGCCTCTGCAGTGATTTCCACTATAGGTATAAAATACAAAGCCTGTTGAAATGGGATGTACTAAATCAATTGCAATTGTAATTCTGTATTTCCCAGCTTAATGTACAGAAGGCATACATGTGAAGGTACCATCCAAGTGACAGTGTATTTACTCTGAAATATGCTGTTTCTTCCAAGAGTATCATTGATATTCAAGAGAAATAACAGATACAATTTTATTAACAATTTCTTGACCGTTCTGGCTCATGTTCTTATGAGCTCAGACTGTTTATACAGAACCGAAGATATTATGAATAGGTATCATAATAATGAATTCATTCTGTACAGAATAACCAAACTATGTATAATATCAAAAATGCCTCCCAGTTTTGTGATACATTGGTTTTAGTGTTAACAAGTTGTATCTATGGCCAAGAATATAGTTTTTTGAGGGAGACTGCACTCACATAATTTTTTTTGCCAGACTTTTTGTAAACCGTGTACCAGAGTGCAATTCTGGACCAAGCTCAGTTTATACAACTTTTGTCTTTTAATAAGCTTTTAAGGGCTTTTTGTCCACAGACAGGACAGCAAAGATGGTGGGAACAGGAGATTTCAATGGAAGGCACCATCCAGAAGGGGGAGCTCCTCAGCTACAACCTGACAGAACTGGTAAAACCAGAGGCCTACCTGGTGCGCCTCACTCCCATTACTCGCTTTGGAGAGGGAGACTTCTCTGAAAGGATCATTCGCTACAGCGGTGAGTATGCCCCCAAGAGGGCATTTCTAGGTCATAGCAAATGTGTAGTCTAACTGATATGTTTAATGTTAGCCTTGTAAGCAACAACTCTTTGCATTAACTCCAAAAGCCCTGAAAGCAACAAAAAATTGTGAGGTGCTTCCTCCTCATTACCTATTCAATCTGCTTCGTTATGCTAATGACTTGGGAAACGTAACTAATGTGGTTTTGAACAGCTCCCTGCCCCTGTAGGAAACCCATGGAAAGCTGGAGTGGGGCAGGAGAAAAGATTCAATTGAATTCATTTCAGTTTTATTTCTATTGTGCTTTTTACAACAGATGTTGTCACAAAGCCGCTTTACAACTTGGTGTCCTTTTTGACTCTTCACTAAGCTTTGAGTCACACTTAAAATCCCGCTCTAAAAGTGCTTTTTATCACTTCCATAATATTGCTCATCTTCGACCTTTCCTGTCCAGTTGTAATGCTCATAGTTTAGTCCACGCCTTTGTTATGTCACACATTGACTACTACACCTCTCTGTTAATCAGCCTCTCTTCCAATCCCTCCAAAAGCTACAGTGTATATATACAGTATATATGCTGCTGTCTGTCTTCATTTAAATGTGGTCTTTCTATTTAATGATGGACTTTTTCCTCTTTTTTGATGTGTGTCTTTTCTTTTCGACCTTGGTTTTGTGAAAGGCGCTATATAAATATAACTTATTATTATTTATTATTATTACAAGTCTGGGTCCGAGCCCCTAATGATCAAGCCAAGATGACGGAGGCAAGGAATAACTCTCTGATCTGAGGAAGAACCCTTGGGAGGAACCAAAGGTCAGTAGGGGAACCTATCCTCCTCTGGTTGACACCTGATAGTAATAAGTAAACAGTCAAAAGATAAGTGATTATAATTGTTCATTCAATGAGTAGAGGTTTAGGTATACCAGGTAAACCAGACCAAGATGCATGGGCCAGAGTCGACAGTATGGGCTCGATGATGGAAAAATGGTGGGCCCTGATGAGGGTCAGTCAGGCAGGCAGAACACATAGGTAGCAGCTCTGAGTGATAGAAAAAAGAACAGATGTAGCATTTTGTTTGGTGTAGGTGTAAAGATTTCTAATGAACATGAGCGCAAAACAGGACTATGAATAGGACTCCAGCATATTTTACTATAGCAGCCTAGCTAGGGACAGAGTCAGAGATCATGGTCATGAGAGC
>JBBIGC010077625.1:0-10506 GCA_037576955.1 Lepidarchus adonis
AGAATATAAACCCTTATCAAACCTATATAAAAACCTTATCAACCTATCCAATATAAACATTATCCAATATAAACAATATAAACAATATAAACAAATTTGCAAATGAGGTGCAAATGTGCAAATGTGCATGAATGTGAATGAGTGTGGATGGGTGTGCGGGGGGGTCCAATGAGAGTCCGGGGTATGTGCAAATGTGTGCAAATGAGTGCAAATGAGTGCAAATGTGTGCAAATGAGTGCAAATGTGTGCAAATGTGTGCAATGTGCATGAGTGATTGTGAGTCCTGTAACATGTCCATAGCTATGGGTGCGCAAAGTAAAGGTGTTTAGCCCTGATTGAGAGACCGTATTGCCTGCGGGAAGACGCTCCTCCTCAGTCTCTCTGTGTTGGCCTTCAGGGAGCGGAAATGCTTTCCTGACTTCAACAGAGAGAACAGTCCATTGCTGGGGTGGCTGAGGTCCTTCACGATCTTCCTGGCCTTTGTCCAGCACTGCTTGCTGTAGATTGAGTGCAGGTCAGGGAGTTAGGTGCGGATGATGCGCTCAGCTGAACGCACCACCCTCTGTAAATCTCGTCTGTCCTGCATGGTGCTGTTCCCGAACCAGGTTAAGATGTTTCCTGTCAGGATGCTCTCTATGGTGCTCTATGGTCTCTGGCAATTTTGCTATGTAAATACAGACCACTGCCTTTTTTCTTTGCTATTTTGCATCTGTCTTTGCATTTTTAAGTGTGCCTTTCTTTTTGCTATGAATAGGAGGGGTAACCGGGTTCTACTTTGCTTTCTGTGCTGTGATCAATGGAGTGGAGTATAAGACTGGAATGGGCATCAATAAGAAAGAAGCCAAGGCCAAAGCAGCTCAGTTGGCACTCGAAGTGTTTCTTCCTGTTCTGGAGAATGATGGTGTCCTGCCTGATGCATCTGGTAATCATTCTGTGGTGTATTCTGTAGTTATTTTTATTTGAATCATTTTTAAATCTTTTTTTATCCACATGTACAATCTTTTTATGTTTATGTTGAATAATCTGCTTCGTGCAGGGTTGGGTTATATTGATGTACTTTATATGTCATGACACCAAAGATGACACTAAACATATTCAAATGATAAGACCCCATCTCTCCCAAATGTACAGTCATTCATGAAGCACTGCTGGTACTTTTTTTTTCTCCTTATTTCTTTTTTTTCTTTCTTAAAGCATGTTAGGAAGAATATAGGCGTCATTATTGCTTTTGTAGTAAAAAGTCGGGAACACACTGAAGTAACACCCCAGTAAAATAATAATCAATTATTTTTCTGTCGTTTGTTTTATTGGGCTCTTGTTATGAATTCTGAATATTTGATCACATGTTATTTAAATATTAAATGAATGTGAAAGGATTAATTGCAGCTAGTTTGCTGTTAAAGCAGCTATAGTCAGTATCATAAAATATTCTACTGGAAATGGAAAAGAAACAATGGTTGAAACAAATGTTCAACTGTTTTTCAAAAGAAATGACTTTTATACACACTTCTCCTATTTTCTTAAAAAAATAACACTTACCAATGTTTGAGTGTTCACATGTCTCTGCCCTTTTACTGGTTCTTGTTTTTTGTTTTCAATTCTACAGTTGTATAATAATATAGGAATACTATTACATGAGTGTTTAATAATGAAGTGCTTTTTTTTCTTTTTAACAAATCAGCATGAAATAAGTCTAAAACTATTACACTTCAATTAACATCAGTTTTGTTAAATGGGAACCATGCTGCCCAAAAGCAGGCCTGTTTCTGCATCCTCTACCTACTTGCCAAATGGCATTTGCTTCAAGATGTTGCAGATCTTGAGGAGGGAAACTTTTGCATATACAATGAGCACTTGGGTGGTGCTTTTGTGTTCACATGATATTGGGATTTGTCATAAGAACATATGTTTAAACAGTGGTTTAAGAACTTGTTCTAAGAAAATTCTTTCATGATATTTCTCAACAACAATTTTTATTAATAACAATTTGGAAAGCCTTTGTTGAATGGGGCTCATTGGTCTCTGATTAGCTGTTTAAACATCTTGTATCATGTTATTTCCATAAGTATAAATTTGTGTATTTGTCTATATGTCAGTTGGACCCCCTCCTTTGCCAGTGAAGGAGCGAGAGTACCCAGCCTCAGAGGTTCATCCTGGAAGGGCAGTGTTTGGTAACTATTGTTTAAATATTTTACATTACTTGGCACGATCAAAGAGTCAGCAACGAAGAAAGCTTTTTGTCAAAAGCCTCTGTTTCTGAAGTATTTTTGTTTGTTATGTGTATGTCTCAGAGGGGAAGGATCCTATTAAAGACCAGGTGCCCAGTGCCGTTAAAGAGATGTTCTCCAAGCTGACGGACAGTTACCCTGAGTTTTCTGGCTGTGGCGCAACAGTGGCTGCATTCGTTTTGCAGACTTGTAAGTCTCTATGGCAACAAGTGAAGCAGAATTGCTATGTGGAAATATTGTTGACAATGACCTGATAGTTGTTTTATAGGTGATTTACATTTTTACTAATGTGGGTAAAATCTCATCAGGCTACAATCTATGCAGATAGTTGTATGAAATTCCAGGTGTAAATTGGGTCCTTCTTGGAACAATCATGATATTTTAGCAATTGACCCTGGATACTTGTCTAACGAGCTGAAGCTTTGCTCAGACAGGGTGCGGTTTTATGATGAGTCTGCTGTGAAAATACATTTTTGACAAGTCAGTTAGTGTCAGTGAGTATTCTGTAAAATGTCTAATCTTTCTGACTATGTAATATCGGTATCAATTTGCTTAGTTTTACATTTACGTTTACATTTATTTATTTGGCAGTCACTTTTGTCCAAAGCGACTTCCAGGTACAGGAACAATCAAGCATAAATTCAGACATGACAATACTGATGTGCAAGTTACAGGGAGGCTTTATTTTAGTAACAGAGACTTGTATCCTATAGCTGTATAAAAATGTGTTTTTAATAGTATGTTAATTTAATTAGATATTATTACTGCAGACATCAGAGTTCTTGGCAACATTTTTCCAATATAGACTTTCATGGACAGAATGAGATGTGCACTGTCCCTTAAGACTCATGATTTTATTAACGATAAGTGAATAGTTTTCAGGAATTGGTGGAGAAACAGATATAGTAGATTCACTTATTTTAGTCAAACTAAAAATGGATTGTGCTATACAAAATAGTTTGATTAATTTACTTAACTTTGTATGTGTTAATTTTATGTGAAAAATGCCCCGATGCCAGATTTTTTTGATACAAAGTACTTCTTATTGAGTACTCCATGATAGAGTACCTATACCTATATTTAGATCTTGTTTTATTAATAGTCATAATAGTGAGTTGTTTTGTTTTTGTTTTACCAATATCAAAAACACTTGACTACAAAAAATACAAAGTTCAAAAAATTTAAAAATACTAGAGCTGGAATAGTGTTACATGTTCAATATCTGTTCGGTAACATTTTGTAAAACACTTATTAGCTCTCTTTAAGAACTGGTTGGGTGTAGCTTGGAATTCAAATGAGCATTCATGATTGACATCCCCTGTATGTATCCACATGTATAATTCGCAAGAGATCAGTATTTTGTTCTGTAAATATTGTGGGTTGGCTCTAATGAAGGTGCATTGAGACAGCCCTATTTCTGACAATGGTCAATGATTAAGCTGTTATCTTTAATACGTTTTTTTTTTCATTTAAATTTTGCATTGTTAATATTTTAGGGGCATTTAGTGTTCTTTTTTTAAATATACAAATATACACTTTAATCTCACTTTTGAATGTCTTTTTGGGGAAAATGGGTATTTATCAATATGGAACCAATAACCTCTAATGCAAACTCTGCAGTCCAGTCAGAATTTATCACAATGCATTCAACAGCTAGTGAGCCATGATGTGGGTTGATCAAAAAATATTTTTTTGAAGTAATCAATTAAAATGCTAGTGAATGCTAGTTTCATCAATTCAGGGTTAGTGCCAGTTCAGTGAGATCTGGCTTGGGAACAGGGTATTTAGCTGTCATTAAAAAAACACTAGCAAACGTCTGCCGTAATGCCGGAAAATAGGTCTTAAATTGCATTTATTATCATCTATAAAGCATGTTACATTTAATTAATTCCTCCCTATTCTCTGGGTTTTTTAAGTAGTTACGGCTCTTATTGGCTTCATATAATCCAAAACATTTTTATAACATAATAGATATCTGGTATATAATATTATATCTGGTGTATTGTAAAGATTTTCTTATTGTAAAGTTTCCAAAGCATTTCTGGTTTTTCTAATAGGATTAGGTGTTGCAATCTCTAATGATTTTTCACAGCATTTACCTTGAGTGTGGTTGGAGATGACGTCTGGTTGGGGTATCTTGATGGTGAGCACTTAGTTCCACTGCGACACATCACTTGTGTTCCCCTGACTCGTTTGGTATTTTGGCCATTTATCACAATGCCCCCTTTAGGTGGGGAAGGCCTACTGCAGGCTGGTCAGACCCGAGTGTGTCGCCTGGGGACTGGATTGGTCATTGGAAGCCCATACTGCGTCCTTCTGCTTTAGCCACAACTCCGTTCTGCAATAGTAGAGGGTTCTTTCTGGTGGCGTTGTGGCCCACTTTCCCACCAAAAACTTCTGGCTTTCCATTCTTGCAGCTCTTCGCCATCTGGTGGGTGGTAGTTTTCCTGAACCAAGTCGTCCTCTGCCATGTTGGACATTGGACATACAATAATGTAAAGGTTATTCTGTATATTTTTCAAAGTACAGGGGGTCCTCGGGTTACATTGTGCTCAATGGACGGCAGCTCTCATAACATTTTAAAAAGTCTTTTTCCGTCGTTCTGACGTACAGTGTTTGCAAAGTTTGAGCATGAACTAGTTGGCGAGCGGAGTGGACGAATGCACATCACGTGGCACTATGGTGCTATACGAGGAAGAGGCCACTGTTCATTTGCCATTTTTGATTTGCCAGGTGCTTATTTCATCTTACACATTATGTTGCCTTTGAAGGAATTAGAGGAACCCCTGCAATAAGTCTACACATGTAATTGTCCCCCCAATGTGATGGAAGGCAACTGGTCTTTTCCATGACAACAAAAATGAAAGCTTTCACATAACTTTTCTAGAATCTTTCATTTTTGCCCTGCCATTATTGGATCTGAATGCAAATTTTAGACTGTGTAAATTATGTTGATACAGTTTATTTCTGTGCTCCCTTTTCCTGCAGCTAGTGGTTGTGAAGTTGTGGCTCTTGGTACAGGAAATTGTAATACTAAGGAGAGCCTATCATCTAATGGACACATCCTTCATGACTCCCATGCTGTGGTAACTGCAAGAAGATCACTTATGAGGTTTTTTATCTGGATTTTTACTATGTTGATTGTCATATTTTGTGTGCACTGTGTCAGTAGTCCTCAAAATTAGACTATGAATACAGTTTCTTGTCTAGGATTTTATAGGTGTAGACTGATATAAAGACCTGCACTGTAGTGATCACCAACATTTGTTCTGGACATCTGCTTAATAATAGGCTAAAATTCCACCAAGCCAATGTAAAGGACTGACCAACAGATATTGGAAACATTGCTGGAAACAATTACATTGTTCAATAAATATTTTGGGCTTTCTTTATGCCAAAAATTTTTAATGGTTCACAACACATTCAAGCACATCTGTAGTTTGTTAACATTTGTGGAATGGTGTTTGTAATTGAAATATTTGCTTATCTGTTCTTTAGTTCCTGTATTCTTAACTGATTTAGATCACAAACTTATTGGTGACCTGTTGGAAACTGACTTTTTTGACTTGTAACAGTTTTTTTGGTTAGATTTAGATTTGATTCAGTGCCATCTTTATATTTCTATGCAATTATCTTAGTCTTAAGTAAAAGTATACCCCTACTAGTTCAAGTGAGGCAAGTAATGCCATTGTTTACTGGTACAAATTAATATTTCAAAGTGCTAGTTTCAGTTGGTTATAAAGAAGCTAAACATACTTTTGAATTGTGTTGAATATTTTGTAGGTATCTGTACAGGCACCTGTTGTTCTTCTTTAGTCAGAAACGTACTTTCCAGGAGAAATCTATCTTTCAGCAGGATCAGACTACCAAACTACTGAGTCTGAAAAGTCACTTCAGCCTGAATTTGTACCTCAACCAGTTGCCCACAGGAGCTGTTCAAATACCTTCTCACCTGTAAGGATGCAAATTACTACTCCCAGTTTTCCCAGTTTTTATATACTTTGCATCAACATTTGAACTAGGTGTTTGACTGTTTCTTTGGTTTTGCACATGCTTTAGTTGGATACTTTAACACCTGGTATTTGAGGTTCCAGGAAGGAAGCTGGATACTCATGTTTTGGATAGATGATCTTTGTATTACTCATTTTTGCATGCTTCTGTGTTGGGTACAATTGTTTGTTTTGGGTGTTAAATTGCATATAAATTGTTCATCTTTTATTTTCTTTCCATAGGCGCCTGAACCCTTCTTCCATCTCATCATGGGAAGTAAATAATCAGATTGGTCTACATATGACAGTTGGCGGCAAAGTCTTTTCTGTCTTCTCCTCTACATTTGAGTGGAGTGGTTCTTGTGTGATCAGTATGTCTGCATGTGACAAAATCACACAGTGGCAGGTTTTAGGTTTCCAAGGAGCACTGCTGAGCCACTTCATTGAGCCCGTCTATGTCAGTAGCATTCTCATTGGTAAGCCCTTCTTATGGAAGTCATCAAGCACATTTTATCTTACTCAGTCCTGAAAGATAAAAATGGTCAACACCATGTTTTTAATATATTTTTCTCTTTCCAATAATTGCATGTAATTAAAGCAAATGTAAATGGCTTATATATATATGGCTTATAAATGATGTTGTTGAATATTTGTTTATGGGCTGCATTCTTAAAATGTTTTCCTGTCTATATTCTGTGGTTTGCTGTTTCTCTTCATCTAGTGTGTATTTTTTGTTTGTCACTTTAGGCGATGATAGCTGCAGTGATAAACGTGGTATGGAAGTAGCCATAAATCAAAGAGTGGATGGCATCACCTCCAAGCTTCCTATCTATTACTGTGTGTGCAGGCCACACATAAGCCTGGTGTCCTCAGTGATGCCCACAGATACCCACAGCACCCAAGTGTCACTCAGCCTCAACTGGAGCCAGGGAGATGTCTCATTTGAGGTTGTTGACAGTCTGGATGGCAAAACTGTAGAAGAGTGAGTTGTTTATAATATTATTATTTATTTATTTTCAGATTTTACGTTCGTTTTTGTATGAAACTAAAACTGCACAACAGTTTGATGTGGAGTGTGCCAGGAATAAGCCAGACCAGTTTATTATTTTTTTTAAATATTACTGAGTAATTTACAAATGCCTTCTAAAATGAGAATGCACTGAAAGATACAGGGAGGGTAGATTTAGTACCTTAATAAAAAGCACACCTCTTTTCATAGGTCATTTGGTAAATTGGCAAGAGAGATTTATGACCATATTCCCTTGTTGAGTGGTAAATGAAGTATCACAAAAGCGAGTACACCTCTCACATTTTTGTAAATATTTTATATCTTTTCATGGGACAACACTGAAGATATGACACTTTGATACAATGTCAGGTAGATTGCCAACACCCTGAAACTAACCTGCCGCACACTGGCCAAGACCATACAGCGGTGCTCAGCACATGCTCAGCGTCATATCCAGAGGTTGTATTTTGAAAATGGTAGAGCATTGCTGCAGAGGTTAAAGGGGTGGGGGGGTCAGTCTTTTCGTGCTCAGGCTATACACCACACACTGCATCAAATTATTCTGCATAGCTGTCGTCCCATAAGGAAGCCTCTTCTAAAGATGATGCACAAGAAAGCCCGCAAACAGTTTGCTGAAGACAAATGGACTAAGAACATGAATTACTGGAACCATGTCCTGTGGTCTGATGAGACCAAGATAAACCTATTTGTTTCCGATAGTGTCAAGCGAGTGTGGTTGCAACCACGTGAGGAGTACAAAGGCAAGTGTATCTTGCCTGCAGTAAAGCATGGTGGAGGAAGTGTCATGGTAGGCTGGATGAGTGCTGCTGGCACTGGGGAGCTACAGTTCATTGAGGGAACCATGATTGTCAACATGTACTGTGACATACTGAAGCAGAACATGATCCCTTCCCTTTAGAAACTGGGCTGCAGGGCAGTATTCTAACACGATAATGACCCCAAACACACCTCCAACACGACCACTGTCTTGCTAAATAAAATGAGTGTAAAGGTGCTGGGCTGGCCATCTGTGGGGCATCCTCAAACAGAAGGTGGAAGAACGCAAGATCTCTAACATCCACCAGCTCAAAGATGTCATCATGGATGAGTGAAAGAGGATCCCAGTGGCAGCCTATGAAGCTCTAGTAAACGCCTTGCCCAAGACAGTTGAGGCAATGCTGAAAAATAATGGTGGCCACACACAATATTGATACTTTTGGCACAATTTGGACATTTTCACTCACTTTTGTTGCCAGCAGTTTAGACATTAATGGCTGTGTGTTGAGCTACAGTATTTTGAGGGGACAGCAAATTTACAGTTATACAAGCTGTACAATTACCATTTCACATTGCATCAAAGTGTCATATCTTTATGTTTTGTCCCATGAAAAGATATACAATTAAATATTTACAAAAATGGTGAGGGGTGTACTCACATTTGTAAAATACTTGTAAATAGTTACTTTTAAAAAGGTTTATCTCTCTGAATATTGCAGTGTTCAAACGTTCAAATATAGTGTTGTAGGATCACAGTTCGACATTTGTCCTTCTTAGCCTAATTTAGTAGTTTCTGTTATTTAAATAATTAGAATTTAACCTGGTGTTTTATCATGTTAATACTTTGATTATGCTTCTGCAGGACGTCCACAAAAATACAACACCTCTGCTTTATTGAAATAAACATTTTGAATCTATTTGGCAGCTATTTATTACATCCAATTTTGCATATGTAAGCTTGATTAGTGGAATGCAAACTATTTAAGCTTGGTCTCGAAATCTTAACATTTAAGTGAAGTAAATGTGTTTGAAGAAAACAAATACCATATCAAAATCAATATTCTACATATTTGTATAAAACACATTTTATTATTGAGACTCTTAAAATTCTTATAAATGTAACTGAACTATGGTTCCATTTAAATTTTGCTGCAGTGTTATTGTTTCTTGCTTCATTGGTGATTCATTGAGTGCTACCAAGACCAAATTCCATTTATCAACCCATTATGACACATTTTAATAAGTAAAAGGAAACAAAAACGGC
Organism: Lepidarchus adonis; assembly: GCA_037576955.1. Lineage (NCBI taxonomy): Eukaryota > Metazoa > Chordata > Actinopteri > Characiformes > Lepidarchidae > Lepidarchus > Lepidarchus adonis. Next base: position 9,268 of record JBBIGC010077625.1, read on the forward strand.
AGGCTGTAATGAACCTGCTTGAAAGAGGCTATGTTTATTTTAGCCCAAAACACTCAGAAATTGGTGATCAGAGAAGCAGAAATTTCTCCAAAGATCATAGCCAGACATATTGACATTTTGAAAAAACTCAAATTCAAAAAGTCAACAATTTGGAGAACATACCAAAGGACAAACACTTCTTTCATCTTTTCCATGGGTGCCCATATTCAGTGTCCAACACAGTTTAGTATGTTTTATTCTCAAATATACCCACTAAACATAGCAAATTAACATGTGAGTTGGTGAGTTGGTTTGTTTGAACAGGGAAAAAAAAACGGTAAACTCTGCTGGACACCAGCCACCCAGCATCATATTTGGACACCCCAATCTAATCACAAATGTAAATGCTAGTAAGTGCTATTGCAAGTGCTACTGGAATTAGTTCATGTGGCCAAGGAAAAATTGAGTCGAGGTTTGTAAATAAAATAAACAATTGAACTCCCCATGGCTTGATAAAAGTATGGTTGAATAGATTAGGCCAGTCTATTTGAAATCTGCCTTTAAAAAAACCCAGCACAATTCTGTGCCCAGTTTTTGTCTTGCTAAATTATTTTACTCTATCAAAGTGCCTAGGTTCAAGCGACAACTGTTTGCACATTTTTAGGCTACCTTCTCAAATTAGATCAGACTTTTAACATCGTCACATTATTGTTCACATTATTACAGTGCTTCATAGTTTTAAAAAGTCACATTTGATTCTGTCAATCTGATTTTAAGGCTTTAATGTCTTTTAAACATTAAAATTGTATTCAATAGGTCTTAAAAAGGTTATGATAAGGTCTTAAATGTCTATATGTACATGTTTTAATGCTAGTTTTTGTGGTAGCTCAAAGTTCTCTAATGGCACAGTATATATGGGTTCTTTGTTTCTGTGGTTTAGGTGTAGCACACTATAATGGGACTGATAAACTGCAGCCCACTCTGAAATTATCTCCATCGTTTAAGATGGTTTGCAAAGTAATGTGGCATATCATTAGATTTTCTCAGGTTGATTTATTTGACTTTACATTAGAATGTAAAGTCTCTTCTTGAATTCAGAAGTGAGGAGATAAATGTGATTTAAAAAAACAACAACTTTCTTTTATATTTTTAATGCAATTTTTTACCAGTGTGCTAGTGAAATTGGTCTTAAGTTTTATTCACAATGGTCTTAAGTCTTACATTTAACTTGTAAGACCCTGAGTATATAACTATTTTTAT
>JBBIGC010077635.1:0-10506 GCA_037576955.1 Lepidarchus adonis
AGAGAGAGAGAGAGAGAGAGAGAGAGAGAGAGAGAGAGAGAGAGAGAGAGAGAGAGAGAGAGAGAGAGAGACACTAAAATAACAAAATTATTAACTTACTTAAATATGTACATGAATGAGAGATAAGACAAAAAGAATGTTTTAGCTCATGTATGTTTAGTATGTTTCATTAGCAATGACCAAGCTTTGTTATTATAAATTCATATATATGAATTTGTGTAAATGTGTCAAATTATCCCTAATAGAGATAAACTACAGAGCTTATTCCCTAAATAGCTATGGGATAACATGTGAACGGGTGAATTATCTAGCAATGTTATGAGAAGTGTAAATTAAAACAACATATTAATATAATTTTAAATTGTAATTGACATACAAGCCTCAATTTCAAAAAAGGTTGGATGTTTACATAAACTGCAGAAAAAAGAGTGTGTGATTTGTGTTCAAATTATATTTAAATGCAAAAAGTTCAATGAAAAGACACGAATGTGTGTGGCACTGTGTGACATTCTCTCCTGTTTTCTCTTCTTTCTTGCAGTATAGCACATTAGAACAGCTAATTGGTGACAATCCAGAGCCCAGGCCAGGGAGCAGACAGACAGGCTAAACTGACTGTGAGCTAGGTGCATTGCCCTGGTTACAACATATTCAGATTATGTCTGTTTTCCATACCAAAAGAAAATATAGAAATAGTCTAAATATAGAAATAGTCTTAAGAAGAGTCTGTTCTAGTAACCTAATCAGTATAAAGACTGAATGTAAGGCCAGCACCTTTGATCTAAAGTTAGGACTGTTAAATATTTGATCTCTTACTTCAAAAGCTTTTTGTAAATTAAATTGTCTCAGAGCAGAAGTTTAATATATTGTGTCTAACAGAAACTTAATGAGTATGTAGCACTAAACGAGATGAATCTAACCCAGCACTTGGGTCCTTTGTCACTTTCACACATCGGGAGAGTTCCTGTCATTTTTATCGGGGGCAAAGCAGTATTTCTCAAAGCAGGAAGAGTACATAGGTTAGAATTCAGGCGAAGCTGATCTGTGAGATTGTTGTTAAATCAAGCCACAAACTGAACTTCTGGATCTGGATTCTCTTCTTGACCTTGTTGAATCTCACAGGAAACAAAAATACATAATAAATAAATATTTATGTAAGAAAAATTTTAAATATTATGTAGATTTAATTAAGAGTGCATAATGCATTTCCCAAAGCATTAAGAAGCTGGTTAACTTACTACTTTTCTGCTGAAATGAAAGCAAATTCATCCATGAATCAATGAATCTACTCATATAAACAATTTCTAGTGTTGCCCCATTCTGCTTATGACTTACACTCCGCCTATATGAACAATGGCAGAGCTGGAACACATTGTTCCTACACCGGCTGATGCATTATTAGCACAGTACTGCAGAAAGTTATACTGTATATCACGATCAAACTGTAAATAATAAAAAATTTTAATAATACCCCTATGGAATATTCTATATTAGTACTGAGCCATACGAAGAGCTACCAGTTTGATACATGCTTCTTAAATAATTTACCTTTAGTTATATATTATTATTAATCATGCTCTTCTATGTGAAGACACTGACCTCGTTTAGAATTTATCAACAATTACTTAACAATGTGGGAAACAGATAATATCACTATTCTACACTTTATTTATGTTAATCTCAGCAATGGTTTAAAATGGATTTTTAATTTGTTTCGACATAAGAAGCCACCTTCATTGTGCCAGAGAGTTTACTCTCCATGAACATTATACTGACCATTGAACTAGAATTAGATTGTTTTTCATGTTATCATTTTCAAATCTTTGCAAGCAATATGCAAATGTGATTAAAGAAACTTAAATAAAATTGTAGATGCTGATCATTGGTGAATTATTTGGAAAAGGTCAGTGGGCATCTTATGTGGTCGTTGGTGGCACCCTGGTGCCGGCGGGCACCATGTTGGTAAACCCTGATCTAAACAATGTAAACCAAATAACTGTAACCAGTTGCTAGCTAGACAACACATTTCATAATTTTATTACTATACTGTTGGAAAGAGCCTCTCAAATATAATGTGAAAGTGTGTATTAACTTATGTCACTTTCATGTTTTCCATGATTCAAAAAACTTCCAGTACACTTTTCCAACTGATCATGTCCTTCCTGATAAGTTAACAGTGGATCTATGCTATAAGTACTGTGTTTCACCAGGAGCAGAATTAAGAAACACAGTGCTTAACAATTTCTCAACTGTACAGTGTTTAAATCTTTTTTATTCCAACTTTTGTGAATATTAATTGTGCTAACAGAGCTTCTGTTTCTGTTAAATGCTAGAATGACAGTGACATTATACAACATTTTCTTTAGTCATAACAGACTGATATCTGTTTGTGTTACAGTGGTCACTCTTTATTCTACTCTTGGTGGTCCAGCGATTGCACATGGACTCAATCAAACAGAAGTCACCCATATAATCACCAGTAAAGAGCTGCTGGAAACCAAACTCAAGGTATATATATATACATCTATACTTAAATATTGATTATCACAGAGTTTTCATTCTATTTTGTCATTATATTAAGTTGCACATTTTGAGTTATTTTAAATACTTAAACAGTCAGGCTTAAGGCCCAGAGGACATTGAGTACAAGGTTCAACTTTCACTTTATGGAAGATAATAAAACATTCTCAGATATTGAGGTTTTCTAAGGACAATGACATTGAAAATGAAATTGAATCAAACCACAATGCTGTCAAACAACAGCCCAAACATTTTAACAAGGAAAATCTCTTCTGTGATGCTCTTTCACGCTATGTGCTATTGATCCCAAAACTCTTTCATTGAACATTTTAGATTTAACAGAAAATATTTGAAATATCATTTATTGCCTTAGTTCCACTAATTAGTACTTTCCTATATTAATTTTCTGTTTATTTCCTGGTTTGCTGTTTTTGTTTGTGTGTGTTTTGTTTGTGAGTGTGCACTCCAGATTAAAACTGCCAGTCAGGAATGGGATAGGGAGAAATGGGAGCAAGTAAAGAGAAAGGAAAAAGTGATGTAAAACGTAATGTTTGGCTCAGAACAAGTATTTCAAGTTTTAAATCAGAGTGCCAGTGGGCAGTGGTTGGATATATGTATCAAAATGTCTGATCAGCAGATCACATTAGCTAGCTACCATTAGCAATCCGCTAACAGATAGTTTAATTAAAGAATGAATGAAAGTGATTATTTGTCATTGTGAACACGCCACTGCACACAGTGCACCACAACGAAATGTGTCCTCTGCATTTAACCCATCACACGTGCACACGTGGAGCAGCGGGGGTCAGTGAAGGGGGATGGTACCTTGCTCAAGGGTTCCTCAGTGGTGCAACCTTCTGATGGCAGGGGCAATGTCTTAACCACTAGGCCTCCACTGCCCCCTGAAGAGCTGCACTGAAGAGCATCTAGTGAACCAGTGACAGTATCAGTGGCACCCAAGTTTCAGTGGTGTGTGTGGAGAGCAAAGACTAGCCTTGTTCCAATCCCAAAGTTCTTCAGCTGTAGCACAAATGACTGAAGAATTCAATGCTGGATATGATAGAAATCTCAAGAATGGGCAAACACAGTGCATGTGGCTGAACAGCTGCATACCAGTCAGAGAGTGACCACACTGATCCACTGGATAGCCTGTCAACATTGGGCATTTGAGCACTAGAACTAGACCACAATGTGGGTGATGCTGACTCCTGAATAAAATCAAGTGGTCAGTAAACTATTTCTGTAATTTTACAGTGTCACAAAGTGACGTTGTCAAAATGCAGCTTTACAGAGTTTATAGAACCCAGGTCCGAACCCCAATGAGCCAAAGCGACAGTGGCAAGAAAAACTCCCTAATTATAGGAAGAAACCTTGAAAGGAACCAAGGCTCAGAAGGGGAACCCAACCTCCTCTGGTCGACACCGGAGAACGATAAAAAGAGAAGAAATTATGAATAAATAAGATCAGGAGTTCAATGTAAAGAGGCATCTGCAGTTCCTTAGGGGAGATCAGGCAGAAAATTTAACAAATGACCATTTTCAGTTCTTTACAACCTGTAAAATGTTTTGAAACTCTTGTTTTGCGTACTTATTTGGAACAGTGCATTTTAATTTCATTTTTGAAAAACATACTATTATCTTTGGGAGGTTTGTTCAGTAACATTCAAATTTTACTCTTACTGTATGGCTGATGAAAATTATACTGTCATTTGCATCAACTATTTAGGAAAATCAGAGAAAAACATAATTTGCATAATAACTTGGAACGCTGTGTAATATAACAGCTGTAAAGGAATGAAATGGGTTCAGGGTTTATGTGTGAGGGCTGAGAGAATGTGGAGGCTGATGTTTCAGAAGGATGTCTGAATTTGCTCATGGCCCTCTTGAAGAGTGAGTCATTGATTAGAAGGTTTGTATTAATGACATGTTTTGTGCACTTGTGTTGTACTACAAGATTTTATTAACACATCATTTTGTTTAATTAGATGATTCTATTGAAAGTACCAAGGCTTCAGCATATTATTGTCATCGACGGCAAACCCACATCCTGCTCAGATTATCCAAGAGGCGTCAGTATACACAACATGGCTGCCGTACAAACACTTGGAGCCAAACCTGAAAATGGTAAACTTCCTCTGTGTGTGTATGTGTGTGTATGTGTGTGTGTGTGTGTGTGTGCGTGTGCGTGTGCGTGTGTGCGTGTGCGTGTGTGTGTGTGTGTGCGTGTGTGTGTGTGGATTGTATGGTGGTTTCTTTGTGTGTGCTTGTCTTGAAATGTGTGGTGTGTGTAAGGTCTTTAGGTCATGTGAAAGAGAGAGCCCACATCTGTGTCTGTTTAAGGCCAGGGGCTGTATGCTTCTTTTTTATGATCCCTCTTTCTGTCTGCTGCCCTCTCTACTCATCTCTGACTCCTGCACTGACCCCCCTCACTTCATCCCTCTTTCTTCATTAATATGTTTATCATTAATATTACGAAACTATGTCCGACTTTAAGTATAGTTCTTTTACTGCATGCATATACTGTCTTCCTCTCTCCCACCCTTCCAATCTTCTACAGCTGGTACCACTGTGTGTGTGTGTGTGTGTGTGTGTGTGTGTGTGTGTGTGTGTGCACAAAATTGTGTTAAGGGTTAAGTACACACAGGCTAATAGAAACTTCACATTACGTACAACAAAAACACTTCCATCCTGCTTGTTTCTGCAGTTTTATATTGCCTTTGAAACACACATGCATATTTTCAATATTAATGTTCTGTTATTACAATAGTCTGTAAATGACAATAGGGCAGTTTTTGATTATGTGGTTTCTTTATTGAATTGATGCATTTTAAATACATGGACAGGCTTGACTGAATGTTGGGAAAACTTTATCACACCTAATGAGAAGCTCTAACACACAGATAAGTTTTTAACAAAATATTAGTACACTGTTAAGTTCAAGTAATTTTAGTCATTAAAAAATGTGATATGTTGTGAAATGTTGACAACATATTTCTCAGTCAAGACTGCCATATATACTGGGATTAAGGCAAATCTACACCCTTGTTATATTAATAAAGTCAAGCTAATCAATGCTAGGGAAAAATATTTGGACTCCAAAATATTGTTTGTTACAAAAAGTAATATTGTATTACTTTTATAACAAATGCATAAATATAAATATTAAATTAGTTTAACAGAATGTTTAATAGTGTAAAGCAGTGGTTTTTGGTCAAACCCTTGGGGACTATTACAGTCTACTATTTTGCTCTTTTCCAGTTCCCAGCACATAAGGTTAGAGCAAAAATGTTCACTGTCTGTGGGGTCCCTGAGGATAATTTGTGGACCACTGCTGTAATGCTGGTCCTACACAGAAGTAGGAATGAATATATTGTATATATTGTATAAGTACAGATTGATAAATTCAATTTAATTCACTTTCTTTGCTTTAAGCTTTGTCCAGAATTTTCATTTGCTATATTTGCAGTGCTGAAGAAATGCTGTATTAAAATGGCAATGCTAAAAGTCATCATGGCTCCAATTTTTAATCAATTTCTCTTCTCATTCTCCTCCTCTTTCTGCCCTATCATTTCTCACCAGTCTCCAAACCAAAGCGATCTCCTGGTCCTAATGACATCGCTGTGATCATGTACACTAGTGGATCTACAGGTGTCCCCAAGGGCGTCATGATTTCCCATAATAACCTCATCGCGGGCATTGCTGGAATGGCAGAGAGAATCCCCAACCTTGGGTATAGAAAGACATATACATGCACAAAAGGGCTTCTTAAAGGGTGTTAAAGGAACTGTGGTTTTCTGTAAAAAAGCAGGGACTGATTAGAAAATAACCACATATAGCTTAAGGTGATAAGATGCATAGTTTTAGAAAGGCTTAGAAAAAATTTAAGTATCAGTCAAATTTGTTTCTGTTCCTTGATTTTGGATCTTTCTCTGATTTTTGTATGTTTGGTATTGCACTTTCTGCCAAGTCATCTTTCTTGCCTTTTTATGATTTTTAGTGCTGTTTTGCTGTTTGAGCTGGATTGCTTTGTTTGTGGATTTGTATGCACCCTGTAAAAGCACATTTACCTCCACTTGTGTCTTGCACATACAGAAGACTTTGCCTGGAAAGTCTTTTGATGAAGAATTAGAGGAGGGCTTTATCAAATTAAGCACTGAAAATGATTAGCTGCAGTTTTAGCTATATACAGTACCTATGGTATAATGTAGGTAAGATGTACCAAATAGGGTAGTGTAGACACAGTGTGTAAGAACTGTCATTGTTGATGCTGTTGTGCAGCAACAGATGGGCTAGAGCAGTGGTCCCCAACTACTGGGCCGCAGACTGCTACCGGGCCGTAGAGCATTTCTTAATCCGTAGCATCTAAGTATGTTAGAGACTCAACTTTGCCGGTATTCTGGGTAAAAGTCATGGCAGAAAACCCTGAGATACCATAGCCACCAGAGCACGTGAGGGGCAGAGGACGACGTTACTCTGATCGTTGTTAGTGCATTTCAGAAAGACGCTGCTAATAAAGTTACATAATTACACAGTGGATTCACGTTTATTATTATATTTACAAAAACAGTTTTTGTGTTGGTCGTATCATTTTATTTTGTTGTTTTTATCTGCGACACCTTAAATGCCGGTCCACGAAAATATTGTCTGACATTAAACCAGTCCATGGTGCGAAAAAGGTTGGGGACCTCTGGGCTAGAGTCCTACAAAGCTACCTACTGTATATGGTTGATGCATGTCAGTGAGTAAAGTCAAGGTATGTGACCCTAGCAAACTGGCAACCCATTAAATATTGTAAAGTGATTCGTAATGAGCTTGCTGTTGACTTTGCTGTGAACTTGCTGCAATGAGGGTGCTGTGTATATATTTGTGAAAGAATATGAGTTTACAGCCAGTGAGATAGAGGTTACTGGGCTTCAAGGACTTGCAATGTGAAAAGGTTTATTTGATGGTGATTATTTGTTATTTATGTAATATTAACTTCTACTAATACATGTAACACAGGCAGCGCAGTTATAATAAGAATACCTACATGCAGAGAAGAGCATAGGGTAGATAAACTCCCTATCCGCATCTCTAACTTACAAGGCAAGTGTGTTACTTCCTCCCACTGAGCTGAGAAAAGGGGGCTGTAAAATGATCAGGTATAAGAGCCCTGTTAAAGAGGTGTGCCTTCTCAGAGGGGGGAATGTCAGCAGGGAGTGAGGATCAATAGGGGAACAAGCCTGCCTCACCAAGCCTGCAGTGGCTTCTGAGAGTGGGAGTCCTCCAGAATTCCAGCAGAGAGAGAGGAAGTGATGAGTGGTCTGAGTGTATTTTTTGCAGCAGCTACAGAGAGGGTGGGAATCCCAGTAAAGTAGCAGCAGTAGGCCTGCTGCTTAAGAGAGGAAAAGGTGAGGGTCATGTGCACCATAGCAGTGGAGCACTTACTACTGGTGGTTGGCTGGCACCCTGGTTTGTCATGGGTCACCACCTTCTACCAGCCAGGCATTGCCTCCACCTTTTACTGAAAACATAGTTAAACATAATTAGAACTCTATTAGAATTAGAAATTAGAAAATCTATTAGAAAAATAAACTTTATTCATTTGTTTATATTAGCAAGACAAATATTATGGCATAAATATTATTCGCCTCACGATATATTTACCAGAAAACATTACTAAAGCTTCTTGATGGATTTTCAGTTGTCAGGAAAGACAAGTGTGCAAAAAGAATCCAGAATGTTTCTATTAGTTAAAAAAACAACACAAGGCTTATATGTGCCATAGTTAATAGCACAACTTACTGAATAAAATCATTACTATTACTTTCTTCTGTAAGCAAACATAGTTGACATTGTTAAAGATTCGGTCTGATTGCTAACATGACTAAAGGTGTATACATTTTTTTATACATTTAAAGATGGCCAATCAGATTAAAATAATATATATATAATAATAATAATAATATCTGTAATCTAAAATAAAGAATGGGAACAAGTGGCTATGTGTATTATGTAAATGTGAATCTTGTTAACTAACTGTAAGTTGTTTTAAATTGTTAGCCACTTTAGACGTTGAAGTAATATGTCTCTTTAAATGGATATTTGTTACAGTGTGGATGACACATACATTGCATACCTGCCCCTGGCACATGTCCTAGAGCTCAGTGCAGAGATGGTGTGTGTGTCCTATGGCTGTAGAATTGGATACTCTTCACCCCAAACACTTGCAGATCAGGTAAATACACACACACACACACACACACACACACACACACACACACACACACAGCCATACTAACCATACAGAACGATGGGTTTGAAACGTGCCAGTTTCAGAAGGTTATTTTATATTGGCATAGGAAGAAGCAGCCATGAGAAACCTGAGCATGTCTCCCAAGGTAGTGACTCTCTTTAAGTGACTTAAAGTCAAACTCCGTTAGCTCGCAGGGTTGGCAAGCTCTAGCAATGTATTAGTGACGTCTCTTTGAAACTTGTTTCTTTGATAGATTTTTGCATTGCAATTTAAGCTTTATATAATAATAAAGCCTCAAAGAAAAAGATTTATGATGTAAGAATTATATATTAAAACATCAACATTATCATGCTGCGTCTTTCTCAAGTTATTGCTGTGATAGATGTAAATTTCCTTTTTTGCTCATCAGTCAGAGAATGCAACTTTTGTTTAACAGACATTTTAGGTCTAATTCACAAACTTGTATGGAAACACAGAATCGAGGCTACAGAAAACAAAAACTCACTTCCAGTAGAAGGCTGTACGTGTGTGTCGCTGACGCTTTCTCTGGCATTTGTCTACTGTTTTGTTCAAAAGTTTGTTCTCTCAGTGTTTGTCATCTACTGGATACATTTTTCTCTGTTTGAACTAAAAGGGAATATGCTGCCGCTATTCCCTTCATTTTGGACTGGATTACACTCTGTGCTAGCTTGTTTAGCTCTGGCTAGCCTGTGTAAGCTCAGTAGCTCCCTGATGCTGCTTGCGCTGGCAATTACTCAGGCTGCATACAGTCTTTCGTGTTCGAGATCTTCACCCACTTGACCTGTGTTGTTGCTGGTCTCTGCCTCTGCCCACTAACTCTGCCTTTCCCCGGCTTTGTACATGTCTGCACTACAAAAGACCTGAGCATCCACAGCAGATACAGCTGCTCTGTCCCTTTTTGTAGTGAGCATGTGTGTTGTGAGTCCAGTCCAGTTTATTGCTGAGATGAACTTCAAGGTACCTGTAGCTCTCCACAGCCTCGATGTCCAGACTCTGGATGTTCATAGGTTGCGTTATAGGGTGTTTGTACCTACGGAAGTCTACTACCAGCTCCTTGTTTTTTTCATTGTTGATCTGGTGGTAGTTCTGCTGGCACGAGTCCACAAAGTCCCATGTCAGTTTTCTGTGCTCCCCATCATCCCCATCAGTGATGAGGACACCTATTGGAGAGTCTGTGTATAAAGTTGTGAATACGACAAAAATTGTGTTCAGATGTGCCAAATATGCCTATACGTGTAGTCCAGGCTTATGTAAGCTATATTATTTCAAATTAATGGCAAACTGACAGGTCTACAGCCTTCTGGACTTCTTCTGGAGGAGGACATACATTTCAAATGGGTTATAGAGCTAGTCATGTAAACACTTTCAGCCTGAGGTTTTGTGATATTGTGCAGCATTTCCCACAATACCAATCAAACAAACATGGAATTTCTGTGTGTATTTGTATGAACAGTCATATGAACATATGTGTGTATATTTATCTTGATTGATAAATTTTAATACAAAATGTCAATAATTTAATTTAACACAAAAAACACCAAGTTCTTTTTTCTCCCTCAGTCTACCAAGATTAAGAGGGGAAGTAAAGGAGACAGCACTGTTCTACAGCCCACACTAATGGCAGCTGTACCGGTATAGCCATAATTTTTTCTCTCTGTTTGTCTCTCTCTCTCTCTCTCTCTCTCTCTCTCTCTCTCTCTCTCTCTCTCTCTCTCTCTCTCTCTCTCTCTCTCT
>JBBIGC010077646.1:0-10506 GCA_037576955.1 Lepidarchus adonis
GTGTGTGTGTGTGTGTGTGTGTGTGTGTGTGTGTGTGTGTGTGTGTGTGTGTGTGTGTGTGTGTGTGTGTGCGAATGGTTGTCTGTCTCTCTGTTGCCCTGTGATTGGTTGGGCTTCTGACCAGGGTGAAACACCTGTAGTCAGCTGGGATTGGCTCCAGCTTCCCCACGACTCAGTTGCAGTTGGATATGCAGTTTCAAAGAATGAGTGACTACTAAGACAAAGTAAAAGACATGATGGAAACAGCAAACTTTCAGCATCAATCTTAAAGGAATAGTTCGAAATCGAATCATTTTCCACTTTTCCCAGATGTAGTAGTTCATAAAAATCTTCTTTGCTGATCATTTCAACTACAAGGCTTAAAAATATCAGTCATGTCACTAGTCACCCAAATCTTTTCTGTGAATGCAACCCCAAACAAGTCTCAACCCACTTAAACGGAATCTTGTAGATGTGGTTTAGGATACAGTGCGACTTACTGAGAGCGATAAAAATGAGCTAAACCTCACTGTGTAGCCAAAAGCCTTAACAGTAGTAGAGGTGAAGTTCATGTTTATATCTCAAAGTAAGTCGTACCATGTCCTAAACCATATCTACAAGTCTGCACCACTTTAATAGAAAACTGGATGGATTTACAGTGACTTGGGAAATGTTTTGGGGATTCATTTTTATGCACAACTTTTAGGTAAAATTAGCCTTATATATGTAGCTTCAGTGCTAACCTAACAAAGAAGCAAAAACTGGACACGTGTAATATGTGGTTTAATCAGGCTTAATTCCCACAGACAAACACTGAGGCTACAACTAGAATTTATTTACAGGCTAAAATGAACAAATTTTAAAGCACAAAGGACGTAACAGCAACTGAACTACACAATAAACTACACAGAAAACATAACAGTAGAACAGGAGAACAGGATAACCTTAAAAGGACACACATAAAACAATTTAAATACTCAAGACCTAACGCAGGACATCTGGGGTTGGGAAGAGTCAAAGAATGAGGGGTAAGGATAGGGCGGATCTAAGTCATAAACAAACAATAGGACACAAGGACACAAGGCAGAACAAACCTGACACCACGGCTATCTAATTTTTAATGGGTAATTATGTAATTATAATTTTAATAGTAATTATTTGACCAATTTTGTGATTATGTAATGATGTAAATTAAGTAATTAATTTAAGCAAATTTATAGAATTTACAGAAACTCCCCTAAACAATAATAATGCTAGACTTCAAAGGGTTAAGGCTGGATAAGGGCAGAGGCTATGCAAATGATGTAAGGCCCATAGTAGTAATTGCATGGCGCCCAGGATGGAGGGATTCATTATCTTTTCCGCCACGTCTTGTTAGCGTTAGCTTCACCACTCATTTGCGAGGGCACCCGTGCAGAAACGTTGTGTTTGAAAGGCTAATCCCAGCAGGCGGTGTTGTTCCCCATGTATAGATGGGGAAGTGCTTTGTGCCTGCAGGGCGTGCCAAGGGATTTTTGGAGAGAACTTGCTCTCCGTGTGTGATGCCTCAGGAGGTAGCTGGACTGTCAAGGCCTAAATCAGAAGTGTCGGGACAGGAGGAGCCCTGGGAGGAGCCTTTCCTCCAGTTTCTTGCCATTCTATCCTTTGTGCTTGGATGTAATAATTGTTTCTCTTTTCAGAGGATGTGCACTCATCCACCCTGTCTGCTTGCTCTCCGGGAGCTGAGGGTGGAGCTGAGCTCCTGGCGGCCCACTGGGGAAAGCCAGGTGATGGTCCAGGTGGTAGACTGGTCTTCCTTCATGCTCTTCTCAAAAGTGGAACAGGCCTCTGTGGGCTGCTGCAAGGAAAACGCGTGTTCGCGTGTGTGTTTAGTATGTCTGTGAGTGGAAGAGTCAAACGCAAGGGATGGGAAGGCCTTAGAGCTGCAAACACTGGTAGACACAGTTGATTTTTAGTCAATAGCAAACATAAAAAATGTTGTTTTTACTCTCAGTTATTTTTTGGCACTAGTTAATGTAATTATTCAAATGAAAAATATATACATATACACATCCAGTTTAATTACAAGTATTTTTATTTTAGTTAGCAAGTATTACTTTAGACATGTAGTAATAAAGCTGTACAAAAAAAATAAAAATAAATAAATAAATGAATCATGTAACAAACATAAAATGCATAAACATAAAAAATAAATAAATAAATACAAATGGAATAAATAACAAACATAAAATAAAATAATTACAAAAAATAGCACAAATAAAATGAAAGAACAAAATAAAATAAATCACAAATAATATTGACATAAAACAAAACAAAGCCTGAATTAAAAAAAGGTTTTTAACTGCTTGTTAGGTGAAAAAAAAATATTTATATTTTGCATTAAGTCTGAACTTGTTTCTGCATATCTTGGTTTTGGGAATCAGTCAGTTTGTCTGTTTGTTATAAAATGCTTCGAGACAGTTACTAAAAACTAATGACAAATGACTAATTACTAATTCCTTCCCTCAGAATGTAAGAAGTAATCTCACTACTTAATACTTTAAGTTACTTTGTAAAACCCACGCACACTTATGTCAACTGTTTTTCTCAAAGTGAGGTCCAAACAGGGATAGTGTGCAAAATCATACTTAATGTGCTTTATAACTGAACAGACATCTCTGCTTTTGTATAAGACACCCACATGCTGTGTGAAATTCCAGAAACTAGCCACTAGAAGCACCTTTAAAATCTGTATGAATAAAATGTAAAAATGTGTCATTAAGCCTATGTATCCAGGATTACAGTACTGATTGTTTTACCGGCCCAGGTATCAAACATAATAAAAATAGCTAGTGAACGTGACATTTGTCATTGTGAACACAATGAATCATACACAGAGTCCACCACAGTGAAATGTGACCTCTGCACCCACATGTGGAGCAATGGGCAACTGTCAACAGAGCCTGGGAAGTAGAGTAGCAGGACGGTATCTTGCTCAAGTGTTCCTCAGTGGTGCCTGAGCCAGGACTTAAATCTGTCCACATCCCCAGCTCAAACAGCCAGTGTGGTCCACCTGTTCCCAAGAACTGCTGCACCTATTGACCTCCATGTCTGGACCACCCATCACTGGGCCTCCTGCTCACCTCCATCAGACTAGCTTTATCTACCATAGACCAGCTCCCTGTACTTTACACTTCACATGCAGACTAGAGCATAGATACCCAACCAAGGAAACCCGACGAGTTCAATTCGGGTTCAGTCATGTCAGCACAAAAACGTCTCACTTGATGCAATTGCAAAAGTGAGCATCATGGAAGACATACAAAAGAAATTGTTATCGGGAGAATTTCAACATCAGAATATCAAGGAAAATCTACTATGTGGAGGTATTTCTGCTTAGTGGTCAAAACAGACTGTGATGAGTGCCAAATGTAAAAGAGATGTGGAGGACTCTTGAAATACGACAGCAGAAGGACAGGACAAGCATGTTTTGAGAGGATCATTATAATCACTTAGCAGCTCCTGCCAAACATTAAAATTCCAAATCAGGTTCGGGTCAGGTTCGGACAGAAACATGTAAATGCATGTCAGGTTCGGGTCTGGTTCGATCACTGCTCTGTCGGAGGCGGGTCAGGTTCGGGTCCGGTTCGGTCACTGCTCTGTCCGAGACGGGTCGGGTTCGGGTCCGGTTCAGTCACTGCTCTGTCTGAGACGGGTCGGGTTCGGGTCTGGTTCAGTCACTGCTCTGTCCGAGACGGGTCAGGTTCGGGTCTGGTTCAGTCACTGCTCTGTCTGAGACGGGTCAGGTTCGGGTCTGGTTCTGTCACTTCTCTGTCGGAAGCGGGTCAGGTTCGGGTCTGGTTCGGTTACTGCTCTGTCCGAGACGGGTCGGGTTTGGGTCTGGTTCGGTCATTGCTCTTCCTGACCAGAGGACATGTTTCCATTCTAAGCTTAGAGAGTTTTTCTGTCCCCATCAGTTTGCTCAGAAGGGGCTCGGACCCGGATTCTTTAAAGTGGCTTTGAGACAACATCTGTTGTAAAAAGCGCTATACAAATAAAACTGGCTTGACTTGCCTCGAATCTGATCTATCATTGATGGCATAGCAACACCAATCCCATCCCATGGTTAACACATCAAAACCATAGACCCAAATGGTTCAAGATCCTAACAATACCTCTGGCCGGAGTTATTGGCCCTTCAAAGGGTTAAAAAGAGTTCAATGATGCTCTATATCATTTATATGATGCATGCTGTTCTGGTGACAAATTGCAACAAGCTACAGAAAGTGCTCAAGGCGATGTAGCCTCTATTGCCTTGCTGCGAAGAAGAAATGGCTTGTCACACAGGTGGCAGTGGCAGAGGAGAACTGACAAAAGCATAGTGGTCAATAACTAGGTGAGGACATAAATAATCCTAGAAATTAATGAGGTGCAGCCCTGCAACGCTCCAGAGTATGATACACATAAAGATTGGAAGAGAGATAGAGATGGATTAGGAGAGTATGAGAGAGGGAAAACGGTATTGAAAAAGAAAGACTGAAGCCCACTTCGATGTTCAATAGTCTTGTCAACATGATTTTGACCTCATCAACACCAGACATGATCTCTCTCAGACTTCAAAGATCACAGCTGCAGCATATGTTCCCACCACTGAACAAAGGTCTGCACGTGTCTTTGATCATGTGGACATGGTGCACAACAAGCCCAGCTAGATAATCAACATTTCTGATCTGCGTTTGACTGTTTACAAGCACACGACCAACGATAAAGACAAAATATAAGAACTCAGACATAATAAGGGGGTGGGGCGGCATTGGTGTGACTAAAGCTTAACTATATTATTACATTTTTGAAGTAGTCTTCCCAGATAACCTGACTTACTTGTCCAGAACGAGTACCACAAATGTACAAACTGACTGGAATATAAGGGTTTGGTTGATGGAAGTATGTGCAAGAGTAGCAGTTGACGTTAAACAGCTTTTTAACACATGAGAAGTCCATAAGCACAGCAAATATTACAACTATAAATAACAGCAAGAACTATGTAAGAAAACAAGTACTGACCATGGATAATGACTACAGGTAAGGACCACAGGGAACAACTTAAACCATCGGTACAAATACAAATGTAAAACAAGGAATGCCTAGGGGAAGGCAGGACAAGGGCGGGAAAAAGACACACAACACACCAGACATGAACCATGACAAAAAACAACAAGTTTATACAGGTCAGATGGCTAGGCGTCCGCATACTTTTAGCCACATAGTGTAGCCATCAATGTAGACCACTGGTATATATTGTTTTCTCCCATAGTTATCTCTGTTATTTATAGTTGTAATGTTTTCTGTGCTTATGGACTTTTCATGTGTTAAAAACCTGTTTAACTTGAACTGCTACTCTTGCGCATACTTCCAAATTTTGCAAAATTTTGTCACAAAATGTCGCATTTGAGATGCATATTGACATTGCATTAAATTAATTCACTTTTTTTTCCTTTCACATTGTTTATTCATATTATTTGTAAGTGAAAAAAATTTTGTTTGAACTTTTAAGGTGTTTACAGAAGACGTATAGAATTTTTTTTTTATTAATTTGTCTTACAAAACACTTTTCCAACTTGGGTCATGGGAAAGCTGGAGCTGATCCCAGCTAACTATGGACCAAGGCAGGGTTCATCCTGGACAGGAGGCCAACCCATGATAGAGCAACACAACACACACATATTCGCAAGTTTGTTCTTGAAGAACACTGCAGCTCTACACTTCTCAGGGTCTATTCTTTCACCAACACGACCTGGAGCTGGTTGAAGCTGCTTCACCTCAGTCAGGTGTATGGAGGATATTTACCCAGTAAATTACTGCACACAGTGAGCCTTAAACGGCTTAAACAGGTCAATACAAATGAAAATTGTGAGTCATGTAAGCGGAGCTGTTTGGCTCCACAAACAAAAAGAAAGAAAGGAAGAATCAAATGGAAGAAAGGAAAGAATGAGGTAGAACGGGCGGAAGGAAGGCATATGTCATGCGAGATGTCTGTCAGACTGTTGGGACCGGAGCAGATGATTGAGGGATGCAGTGGCAGATTTCTCAGAAAAGGTCATCACACTCATCAGCGGCTCGTAAAGAGCTTGACTTGATTGAATACTGAAACTCAAGTGTCTGGCTGGCCACTCCAGCACAGCTACCTCTTGCTCAGACGCTCCTATATTTCAGGCTGACAGTGCTGTCAGAGGCCCGGGAACGGACGAAGGATGGAGTATAGCGGCGGCACGAAAAAAAAACAAATGGCGCTTAATTTCATTAACGCTATCTGAAATTAGAATTTAAATTATGTCACTGGAGAGACTTGGGAACAACTCTTGATGTTAATGGGCCTTTCCAACAATGAAGGAACGAGGCCTGAAACCTCTGAAGGGAGACTTCAACACAAGTGAGATGAAGTTTTACACTCCACTGCTTTTTCATGATGTTACTGTCACAAAAGTCATTTTACCATCACTGTGGATGTGGCCTTAATGTGGTGATCCTTCACACAGCACCTCTAAAACACTTAAAAATACCTAATGCCCCCTTTACATGACATTCATTACAGGTTTATTCCAACAAGCACCAGCTCTTATAAAACATGCTTTAGTCAACTGCACAACAGATAATGGCATGAGAACTGAGGATGGTTGGAATAAGCCTTTATAATGTTCATTTATAAAGCTTCATCATGATCGTTTATAAAGCTTTATCATGTTCATTTATAAAGCTTCATCATGATCGTTTATAAAGCTTTATCATGTTCATTTATAAAGCTTCATCATGATTGTTTATGAAGCTTTATCATGTTCATTTATAAAGCTTCATCATGATTGTTTATGAAGCTTTATCATGTTCATTTATAAAGATTTATCATATTCATTTATAAAGCTTTATCATATTCATTTATAAAGATGTATCATGATTATTTATAAAGATAAGCTACTGTAGACCTGGAACACTGCACAAGACCTGATGTTCTGAATATGCTCCATCACAATCAGACCCTCAGATCTTTACTCTTATGCTTCCAGCACATCAGTTTCCAGAACTGTTCACTTGCTGCCTGATCACCACCTGTCAGAGGTGTTAATGTTTTGGCTGATCTGTGTATTTGTCAATTGTCATAAAAGACTTAATTAGGCGTCATTTTGCTCTACAGTAAAAAGGCTTAGCATGTTTTATTGAGCTGTTTCTAAGCATAATGTTCAATATATTTATTCCTAATTCCCCTAAAGTAATAAACGGAGACAATCTGTTATGAAGTCAGATAAGGTGGTAACACAGGTAGCTGGTTATTTACAGTTAGTGAAATGCAAATACACTATACAGTATTTGGCCTTGTGGTTTATTAGAGTGATGGTATTTAAGCCATGATATTTCATATAGAACAAGCATCTTACAGATTTCTCTGTGTGGTGTGGAGAAGTCGGTCGACACTGACACTGAAAAACTGGATTTCATTGTTTTTGGGCCTTCAGGCTATTAATGCGCCAATCCACGCTGCACACAGATCTAATTCAAAGTTCTAAAAAATGAGATCGCTTTTTTGTAGCACAATGGCACTTAAACCCGAAAGGCCAGAGAGAAGAATAGCGAGTATAAAGAACAGAGTTCAAACTCAATCAGTGGAGAGAGAACAGAATTAAAGAATACGGGTCGGGAAGAAGCCTGAGCTGCCGGATCCTTCAGAAGTGAGAAAAGAGGCTTGTTGAAAGGAGCACGAATAAAGGAAATTATTTTCTGAATTTATATTCATTTACATTAAAACTTTTACATTTACCCTCCTTTTAAAGATTTTAGTCCTCTGCCTTTATAAACATGTGTTACTGGACAGCCATTAGAGCCCATTTACATATCAATTCACATAGAAGAAGCAATGCTATTTAGAAGGTACTCACTATTCAGTCTTTTGAGTCTAGATTAGACTTCACATGGGGTTTTGTAATTACCAGTGTTCCTAACTGATTTTAGCCATTACTGAATTTTTCATACCACAACACCTTTGTCATGGAAGGTTCTGGCACATTTTATGTGCTATAAAAAGGCACATAAACAAGCCCAGATTATATTAAACTGGTGTGCATTCTGACATGTGAATAAATATGCAATTTATTCTGTGAGTATGAGTACAGGCTTGAAGAAGTGTTTTTTTTTTTATAGCTCAAATCAACCTGATATGCACTGTCCTGCCTCAGGTGGAAAACTCGCATGTAAAACGTTGAAAAAGAAGTTTACGACTTTTGGCGCAAATTTCCATATTAATGAGGACATTCACTTAAAACAGCAAGGTAGATAGTAAGGGTCAATTAAAATAAAAAAAATCACATGTTTTCTACTCTTTGTTGGACCAAAGGCAATGCATTATCCCATTCCCATCTAAGACATTTATCCCAAGATTTCTTATCTCATGTGATTCGGTCAAAAACATTGCAGACGTCCTGGGGTAAAATTATTCTACCCCACATCCCCATGCGAAACCAATCCCATTCGAATAGTACTTTAAATGCAAAATAACAAAAACAGCCAATTTAATTCTATGGCATAAACAGAAGATGGAATTTAGGATGGTACTTTTTTTAGCCTTAGGCTTAAAAATGCGTACTTACTTTCCCTGCATCATTTTGTGTTCAAAAGGCAAAAACATTCTGCCAGATTCAACATTACAAGCTTTATTAATTAGATTTTTTCCTCCTGTCAAATCAGTGGCTCAATGTTACACATTCATGTTGGAAAGTTACTCATTTATCATTAGTGTGAATAACCCTAATCCATTAAACAAACTTTATGTGCACTCCCTAATCAGCATAATCACCTTCAATATCCAAAGGTCATGAAAAACCTACAGCACATGAGCAATAAAGACCTCAAAGAGCTTAAACTTTGACCAACTCCAGCTGTTTGTGTGAATTTATTAGTATGGGAGTTCACTGAGATTGTGTGAGGTTGAGTTCAGTAGTTTTTACGAGGTTGTGTATGTTCACTGAGGCTGTATGAGGTTGAATTAGGTTAGCTGAGTTGTTGTGTGAGTGTGAGGTTGTGAGAGGTTATGTGAACTCAGTGAGTTCGGTGATGTCTGTGGTTGTGTGAGGCGTGAGTTCAGTGAGTTAAGCGAGGTTGTGTGAGGTCGAGGTTGTGTGAGCTCAGTGAGGTTGTGTGAGGTAGTGTGTGGTTGTGTGAGGTTGAGGTTGTGTGAGCTCAGTGAGTTCAGTGAGGCTGTGTGTGGTTGAAGTTGTGTGAGGTCAGTGAGGTTGTGTGTGGTTGAGGTTGTGTGAGCTCAGTGAGTTCAGTGAGGTTGTGTGTGGTTGAGGTTGTGTAAGTTCAGTGAGTTCAGTGAGGTTGTGTGTAGTTGAGGTTGTGTAAGCTCAGTGAGCTCAGTGAGGTTGTGTGTGGTGATGTGTGGTTGGGAGGTTGACTTTGTGTGAGCTCAGTGAGTTTTAGTGAGTTCATTGAGGTTGTGTGTGGTTGAGGTTGTGTGAGCTCAGTGCGTTCAGTAAGGTTGTGTGTGGTTGAGGTTGTGTGAGCTCAGTGAGTTCAGTGAGGTTGTTTGTGTTGGAGGTTGTGTGAGTTCAGTGAGTTCAATGAGGTTGTGTGTGGTTGAGGTTGTGTGAGCTCAGTGAGCTCAGTGAGGTTGTGTGTGGCTATGTGTGGTGATGTGTGGTTGTAAGGTTGTGTGAAGTTGAGGTTGTGTGAGCTCAGTGAGTTCAGTGAAGATGTGTGAAATTGAGGTTGTGTGAGCTCAGTGAGGTTGTGTGTGGTTGAGGTTGTGTGAGCACAGTGAGGTTGTGTGTGGTTGTGAGTGGTTGTGAGGTGGTGTGAAGTTGAGGTTGTGTGAGCTCAGTGAAGCTGTGTGAGGTAGTGTGGGGTTGTGAGGTTGTGTGTGTTTGATTCCCAATATTTCACCCCAAACTGCAGAGATCAGTGGAAAGGTGTGAGATTCTTTCTATAACTTGTTATGAGAGTTGTGTTGCGTATCTCAGTATAACTCGGTAACTCGGACTGAAGTTGGTGTGAAGAAGACTTTTCAGTCGCCCTGGCTGCTGCTGAGCAATGGCCTCCTGCACCGTCTGAGGAGCTCCAGGAGAACAGGTTAGAGAAAGTCATCAGACCATCATTAACTTCTGATCTGCTCAGTTCTTCCTCTCTCCCACTCTCTCTCCTACACCCTCTGTAACCTCATCTCTTCTGCTTCTGCTTGGTCTGCTCCATCCTTTCACAGCTTTAAAACCACCTCAGTGAAGGAGACGGAGCGAGAAAGAGAAAGAGAGAGAACAAGAAAGAAAAGATAAATTAAATGTATATTGTGGGTGTGCTGATTATTAATAGAAATATTTTTATTATAATTACAGTTATTAATGATGTTGTTATTGATGTTGTGGCAGGATGTTGTTATTGTAGTATAGTCATGCCTGTAAAGCTTTCTCTCTCTCTCTCTCTCTCTCTCTCGCTCTCTCGCTCTCTCGCTCTCTCGCTCTCTCGCTCTCTCCCTCTCTCTCTCACATACACACAGAAAGAGAGGGGGAG
>JBBIGC010077675.1:0-10506 GCA_037576955.1 Lepidarchus adonis
TGTGTGTGTGTGTGTGTGTGTGTGTGTGTGTGTGTGTGTGTGTGTGTGTGTGTGTGTGTGTGTGTGTGTCCGTCCTTTAGGTCCTGGCTGGTGTCTGAGGGTTTGATCTCTTCAGAAGGGGAGCTGATGGAATACCCCTGTGCAATGGATGGAGACTCGGGCACCCTTCATCCGTCCTGCTCTCCATCATCATCATCGTCATCATCTCCTTTCACTCCTCTTTCTGATGTGCCTGCCCCAGCATCAGCTCTACTGAAGCCTATATCGTCCCCTAGGCCCAAGCCCAGCCGTCTCTTTTCCTCAGCTTCTACTGTCCCGGCCCCGAATAAAACCTCCCCTAATTCTTCTCCTCCCTTACTTCCCACCTGCACCTCCACTCCCCAGCCTAAACCTCCAGTTACCCCCATCTCTCCACTTAAAATCTCTTCTCCTCCCAGAAAGCGACCTCGCACATATTCCTCTTCCTCTTCCTGCTCCTCCACCTCCTCTTTTTCATCTTGTTCAACTGCAACCTCTCACTCCAGTCTTCTCTCCCTGGAAACCCCTCCACTGATGCCAAAGATCCCAGTCTATCATCACCCCTACCACCCCGAGCCCTGGGCACCAGAGTCCCCCATCTTGCTGCTGCTGTCCCGCTTTTCTCACGCCACCGATCCCAGCGGAGCGCTCATAAACGCCCCGGTGTTCTCCGGGCTGCTCTACTACCTCACCCACCACCTGGACCCCAGCAGCCGCTGTTTCCGAATGTTGGGGAGGCTCAGCTGTAACCCGAACTGTCTGCAGGCTCTGATCCGGACCGGGGCCGTGGCTCTGATCAGACACAGGCTGTGTCTCAGGGAAGAGGAGAAGACAGGAAATGATGGAGGGAAAAAGGAAAAGCAGTGTGACAGAGTAAAGGCCAAAATCAGGCAACTAGGTGCGTGTGTCTTTCTGATGTTGTCTCAACTAAATTTTAGCCTTTAGATAATTACGCTTTTCTTTTATTACATTGTTTTAAACATACACTACCAGGAAGCTTTGCTGTTTGCAGTGGACACGTATAATATTTATAATATGAAAATGATACGATACCTGAACCATAAACACTCAACAAAATCCAGCCACTTCACTCAGGAAGCGCACTGCACTGAAGCAACACACACTGGAGACACTTTTACACAGACACACACAAACAACACACACATACACACACACACTGGACACACTTACACAGACACACACACACACACACACACACACACACACACACACACTGGAGACACTTAGACAGACAGAGAGAGAGAGACACACACACACACACACACACTGGAGACACTTAGACAGAGAGAGAGACACACACACACACACACACACACACACACTGGAGACACTTACACAGAGAGAGACACACACACATTGGAGACACTTACACATACACACACACCCTTGAGCAAGGTACCATTCCACTTTACTGCTCCCTAGGTGCTGTTGATAGCTGCCCACTGCTCTATGATCAGATGGTCCCATTTCATTGTGGTGCACTGTGTGATGGTGTGTCATCTGGTCAGGCCACCACTCGTATTTAGAGCTTTTGGAAGACGTAGGGTGATGTTTTCTCTCAGACTTGTTTGACTTAAGGCCAAATAAGGATAGGCCTCACTTTCTTGCATCTATGTAGAATACCTAAGCAGATACTTGAATGGTACATATGTGGGGCAGTAGAGGCCTAGTGGTTAGGACATTACCAGGTTCAAGTCCCAGCCCGGGCATCACAGAGGTAACCCTTGAGCAAGGTACCGTCCCCACTTCACTGCTCCCCGGGCGCTGTTGATAGCTGCCCACTGCTCCACGTGTGCACGTGTGATTGGTTAAATGCAGAGCACAAATTTTGTTGTGGTGCACTGTGTGCAGTGGTGTATTCACAATGACAAATAATCACTTTCACTTAAAATATAGGAATATAGTCACAATCTCAGTAGATCATGGCTCCAGACAATCAGGATATTTTTAAACATTTTCAACAGCCATTACACCAAGTTTAAGAATGGATATTGATCATACGATGTTCTAGATTGTGTAAGTAATGTATATTCGAGCATGGTTACCCGACCCGGACCCGAAAGAAAGTTATCAGGAGAATTCAAAAAACAGAATATGAAGGAAAGTCTTTTTGGTTTGTTTAAAGAGAGGATCATTATAATCACTTAGCAGCGGCTGTTTTAGCCTGAACATTAAAATTCCAGTCGGGTTTGGACAGAAAAAAATGGCCTGATCTGCACTCTAATGTATATGCTGTGTCTTGTTTCCTCCTAGGTCAGGGTTTGCTAAGCAACGTGCGTGTTCAGAGCGAGACTGGATTTGGCTCTGGAGTTCTCACCCATATCTTCCTCTCAGGCTCAGAATCAGACAAGCTGTACTGTGTTCTCTCCCTGCCTTTGATAACCAGGTACGTTGAGCTGTCTGATGCTTTTTTTTGTTGTTATTGTTCGTATTCATGTCTAACGTAGAGATCTGAGCTGCTGTCTTAAGGCGCTTTCACGCAGCAGGAACTTTTTTAGGAACTAGGAACTTTTGTAGGATTCACTACTAGGTTTTAGTTCCTGAACTATTTTGTCCCTGCTTAAGTGTAGGTACTTTTTAAAAGACCGGGAACTGTGTGAAAATGGAAATACATTAACTGAAGAACCAGCAAAACAGTCGACACGTCCTCTGCTGTTAGCCGTGTTGTTAGCATGGCGTATACATACATAATTGTGTCGCGTATAATTTTTAATGACACACTTGTTCAGTGTTAAAGCAGCAGAGAGAGGATTTTTTAGAGTTAAAAAAGTTCAGGAAATTCTCCAAGTGCCTTTAGAGAACCCTGGCTGTTAAATGGCTCCTAAAGATCAGTTGAAGTGTTTTATTTTGGGGGAAACTCTCTGCAGTGCTGGTCTTGGTTATTAAGAAATTTGATGTAATTTTACTTTTAATATTTAATAAAAGATGTATTGTATTCTTTTCACAGTAACCGAGTTCTTTTGAAGAAACTGCTCTTGGATAGTGGCGGTTTGACATTTGCCCTTGAACCTCTGGAGTGCATGGATGGCGATGAAGAAGGTGACCACGCCGATAAATGCAGAACATTCCTCTCAGCTTGGCTGTGTCCATCTGAACAGGTGTCCATCTCCAAACTACATTCCCTGTACATCTCCCTTCTGATTGGCTGCCTCTCTAGTTTAATGGCAAGTTCCAAGGTGGAGTTGGGAAGAAGAAAGAGTGGTGGAGATGCTGCAGTGGAGGCACTGGTCAGTCCAGTTGGAAGGGCTGAAGAAAAAGAGTCCTGTCCTTTCCAACCCCGCCCCTGTCCTTACGAGGCGTCGGCCCACGACATCAGCTTTCTCATGGATGACGGAACTCTGTTTACAGCCAACCGAGAGGCGGTTGCTGGAGCCGAGGGCATGGAAGAAGTTGGGTCGGAGTATTTCCGTGCTTTGCTGAGGGGTGGGTTTGGGGAATCCCTCAAGTCCGATTCCATTCCAATTCGAGATGTGAGCAGAGGCATGCTGCTGCCCGTGCTTCACTATCTTCATGGCTGCCGAATGGTCAGCGTTGGCCATGATGGGGTTGATGAGGTTGGGCGTTGTGTTGTTTTGACCTCTTTGGTCTCTGCAGGCCTGAAGGGGCACACTGTCTTTGAGAAAAGCCCCTTGGCTGAGCTCATGGTTGGAGCCAGTATGTTTTTGGTCCCTGGACTGCAGAAGGCAGCTGAGGACCTTTGTGTATCCCTGCTTTCCTCTATGGCTTTGTTTGTACAAAGCCAGCAGCGTAAACCAAGTACATCAGACGACTTGACTAAACAGTCCAAACCTAACCTGGGGTCTGGGTGCAGAGATTTAAGCCAGTCACCAGCACAAGTGTCCAAGACCAGAGCAGATGAGCAGACATCAGGCCAGAGAGCAGCATCCAAGTGTTCTGAACGACACTGTAAACTGGCGGCGCAGTCCCCTCTGGCCCAGCACACTGAATTGGACTCTCTGCGGTCGCTACTTCCCCAGGCGTATTCTTTCTCTCAGCGTTATTGTTACTCCACGCTGGGGCGGGCCTGCCTGTCGATGCTGCTGCGGCCTCAGGAGGTCCTAAACCCCCAGCCCTCTCAGTCCCAGCGTGCCGACTGCCTCCTCCGGCTGGTCAGGGAGGCGGACAGTGCAAAGGGTCTGCAGCAAGACCTGCTTGGTTTCGCTAGTGTAGCACTAAGCTAATGCTGCTACTGGGGCATTGGAATTAAAGGATGTTACCTGTTGGATAAAGCAGGGGTTGTCCTGGACTGCAGTTTGGTGATTTCCCTGATCAAACACCCCTGATTCAACTCACCTGTTAATCAGCAGGTGTAGTAACAGTTTGAGGAGGGGAACTTCCAAACTGTGGTGGACACGCCCTCCAGGACCACAGCTGGGCACCCCATGGTTAATAGTTCAGATAAAAAATCGACATACCCAATTTTTAGTCGCTTTGGACAAGAACGTGGACACACATTGTGTCTTGTCTGATGGACAACATCTGGCATAAGTGGAGTTTTGTGTTGACAAATCGACCATATAGAATTTAAGCACCTGCTCATCTGCTCCATCGAGCTGTAGGAAAGACTTTGTCAGTTGGGTTGCTTACCAATAAGGAATACTTTATCATCACTTCAGCATGGACTTTCAAGAGAAGTCTGAAGAGCAGAGAGCATTTTAGTATTGAATTTCCCAAGTATTGGACTTTTCTTATATTTATACAACCAACATCCCAATAAATCTGCAGAGATATTAATGTGGTTGGATTATATTCACTGTATGAGACTTTTTTGGGCCTGTAAAGGAACTGCATTTAAGACTTTAAATTCAGAGGATGAAATGAGCACACTGAAGGTGGTAGAGGACATGGAGAGGGGCTGGTGAGGGAGAAATTTGGGTGTGTTGCAGAGGTGTAAATGGGAAAGGCTGAACGCTTCAGTAGAGCACCATGAAGTAATAGAGATGACTTGTCATTTGGAAAGAATTTTTTTTTTTTATTGGAAGTTTTAGACCCCCTTTACCCCTTTTTTATATTTTATTTAAATTTTACCCCCTTTTTTTTCTTTTTGTTTTTTTAAAATGTTATTTACATTAAGACCCCTTTTTTCTTTAGTGTTTTGTATTGGCGGTAACGATGAGCCACTGTCAGTCATGTATTGATGTTTTTTTGTTTTCTTAAAGGCTCATCTACACTAACATTCATTAATGGAGCTAATGGTACTGATGCTGCATTCGAGCTACTTTATTTACTTATGCTTTGTATCATAAAAATATTGATATCCTGAAGTAGTTTGTGACTTTGTACAGTGTGCTATCAGGTGTATTAAAATGACAGGGATAGAGTAATGTTTACGTTATATTTTTCATGTCTTAATTTTGCAAAAAAGACAAAAAGAAAAAAATAAAATCTATTAAGTGTCAAAAAAATCTATTGAGATAAATTGGTTTAATGTGAGGGTGCCATCTTGTGCTGTATATGCAAAAGGCCAGACTCAAGGGATTTTTTCCCCTCATGGAACATCTGAATAAAAAGCCTCTGCACTACAGATGTGTATGTCGTTTATTCTCCGGTCTGGTGTTATGAATCTGTGCTCTGCTAGCAGGTGGAGGTCATGAAGGAGGTGAACTCGTGGGTCAAGGTAGGAAATAAGTTTTATTGACTTTGTCAAACACAAAACTGTGTCATGGTCACAAAATAATGTGACGACTCCTTCCTTCCCCTTCAGAGGCTGAGCTGCTTAGCAGGAGAGAGAGAGGGAGAGCGAGTGAGGAGGGCGGTTTTCAGGTGAACTCGGACAGTGGAGAGGAGCTGCACTCAGTGGTGAGAGTCCTCGTAGCCTGTGGGCAGAGCGTTGGTGTGAGGGTTGTGGAATAGGGAGTGGTTCCCATCGCCCCAGGGCCAAGGCTGTAAGAGATGTGAAGAAACACACATGACTCAGTGTAGTCTGACCATCAACACGTCTGTTGTTTTTACAGTTATGAGTTATGAAACACCATTCATCTCCTCTACCTGCACTTAGAAACCCAGACTGAGCTGCTGTAGGTGTTGCATTACACTGGCTCTCTTCTGATTCACATGAGCTTTATTTTCGTTTATTATCATTCATTCATTCATTCTCTTAAAACCAATCCCAGCTGACTTTGGGCCCAAGGCAGGGTTCACCCTTGAAAGCAGGCCAACCAATCACAGGGCACCACAGACACAACCATTCACACACCCTCGCACCTAATG
Organism: Lepidarchus adonis; assembly: GCA_037576955.1. Lineage (NCBI taxonomy): Eukaryota > Metazoa > Chordata > Actinopteri > Characiformes > Lepidarchidae > Lepidarchus > Lepidarchus adonis. The sequence continues at coordinate 6,250 of JBBIGC010077675.1, forward strand.
TAGAGTAGCCAGTCGACCCAAACCACTTTGCACTGTGGGAGGACCTGGAGGAAACCCACACAACGTGGGTAGAGCTTGTACACTCCACACAAAAAGGAACCAGGTTCGGAGGTCGAACCCAGGACCTTCTTACTGTGGGGCAACGGTGCCAAACACTCCACCACTGTGCGATACTTTTTCATTTTTAGGATAAGTTAACATATTCTGCTCAACAGAATGCCGTTTAAAACTTAAAGCAAGTTACTGTATGAGAGTGAGTGATCAGATTTTTGGGGAAATATTACACAGCCTCTAAGGAATCCATATTAATGCATTTCCTGTGTACAGTATATGCAGTCATGGCATTTGAACATTTTCTGGAAAATTTCTCCTAGAAGAATATTGCAATTACAAATGTTATGATGTACACACATTTTTTTTCTTTTATGTGCATTGAATAAACATAAAAAAGCAGAGAAAAAAGCCAAATTTTACATATTTCACACAAAAATGTATGTAAACCAATCGAACTCTATAACTATCAACAAGCTTGTTCCACCTCTCAACTGGAATTTTCATCTCTTCTTTTGCAAACTGCTCAGGGTCTCTCAGCTTTGAAGGGTGCCTTCCCACAACAGCAATTTTGAGATCCCTCTAAGTGTTCAGTCAGATTTAGATCCGGACTCTCCAGTACTTTGTATTCAACCATTTCTGGTTTTTAGAGTAAAGTTTGGGGTCATTGTCCTGCTGGAACATCCATGACCATGACCTCTGATACAGACAGCTTTCTGACAGTGGGCCCTACATTGTGCCCCACAATATTCTGGTGGTCTTTAGATTTCATGATGCCTTGCACACGGTCAAGGTACCCAGTGCCAGCAAAACATCACTGAACCTCCACCATGTTTGACTGTAGGTTCTGTCTTCTTTCCTTTGTAGCCTTATTTCATTTTCTGTAAACAGTACAATGATATGTTTCACCAAAAAGCTCTACCTTGGTATCATCTATCCACAAGACGTTCTCCCAGAAGGATTTTGGCCTCAGGTGCATTATGGCAAACTCCAGTCTGGATTTTGTATGTTTCTGTGTTAGTAGTGGGGTCCTGCTTTAGTGTTTCATTTTGTTCAGATGTCGACGGATAGTTCGAGTTGACACTGTTGCTCCCTGAGTCTGCAGAACAGTTTGAAGTTGATTGAGGCTGTTTATCCACCATTCGGACGATCCTGCGTTATAGTCTAATCAATTTCTCTCATCCGTCCACATCCAGGGACATTAGCTACAGCGCAACGTGTTGTAAACTTCCTGATTATGCTCTGCACAGTGGACAAAGGAACATGAAGACTTTTGGAGATGGACTTTTAGCCTCGAGATTGTTGATATTTTTCCACAATATTTGTTCGCAACTCCTCAGACAATTCTCTGCTTTTTTTTCTGTTTTCCAAGCTTAGTGTCACACACAGACAACAGAAAGATTGAGTCAACTTTTCTCCATTATACTAGTTTCAGGTGCGGTTGCTATATTGCCAGCTCCTGTTTCTTGGCACACGAGTTTAAACAAGCATCATATGCTTGAAATAAAACAAGTTACCCACAATTTTGAAAGGTGCTAAAAAATTTGTGAAATGTCAAATTTTGCTTTTTTTCTCTGCTTTTTTGTGTTGATCCAATGCAAATAAAAAAATTAGCATAAAATTTGTAATTGCATTAGTCTTCTGGGAGAAATGGTGCATTTTCTGGAAAAATTCCAGAGATGCCAATAATTTCGGCCATGACTGTATGTATATGTATGTATGTAGTTTGTTTTGTTAGTTTTTTTTACATATGAGGGAAGGAGTAAAACGTTTAATGAGCATTTATTATGTAAATAATCATTAACTGCATTAAAATGTGTTTTCTCTAAAGACGATGTGTATTATTTTCCACACATTTCTATATTCTGTGGTTTGTGTTGTAATGTGTCCTGTGTTCATTCTTTAGGTTCATGATGTGATGCTGATGTTCACCTTGGTGCGAATGCGCAGGTGCGGATATGGAATGAATTCCGGATGCCCATGGGAGTGAGACGCCATCTTCAGGTAGGCGTTTACCATGCACACAGCCACACCAGGCAAGGCCAACACGAATGACAGCACCTTCCAGGTCTTTGCTGTGCATCATTTAGATCAGTCAGAAAACAGCATGTTCATTTTGTGGTACAGTCAAATCCCGTTAGCTCGCCCCCTATTGGTCCGGGCCCTAAATTTGGTGAGAGGCTATTAAAACTGATTAAAAAGTGAAGCCATTTTAGCTTTTAGCAGTAAAAGAGTGAGTGATGCCTACACCTGACACTTGTGCATTGTGGTGAGGGTGAGCGGTGAGGCTGGCAGCTTAACGAAGTAAATAACATGGACGAAATCTGTTCTGCAGCCTTTCATGGCGAGAGGCGAGTTTGGAGAGATAACGGGGGGTGAGCTAACAGGGTTTGACTGCATACATAAAATTACAAAATATTTTTATGATTACAAGTGATGGTACATAGATCAGCCATAACATTAAGACCACCTGTCTAATAGTGAGCCGGTGTCTCATGCTGCTGAAACGGCTCTGATTGCTGCACTGTGTGTCTGACTCCTTTCTGTCAGACCCAGGTACAACAGGAGCTTGGACCTGATTAGCTTTCACTCCTGGTCACCTGTGCCCTTTCCTCGCATCGCATCGCTTTCAGTGTGTTCTAACTACTGAACACCTGAAAATGCTCTACTCAGCATCTGCAAAAGTGGCTCAGATCCTCACGCTCCTGCTTCCAGCACATCAGCTCTAAGAACTGACTGTTCACTTGCTGAATAATATATCCTACCCATCTCTCTCTCTCTCTCTCTCTCTCTCTCTCTCTCTCTCTCTCTCTCTCTCTCTCTCCCACACACACACACGTGCACACACACTGTATAAGTGTCATACCTCCACCCTCTCCTCCTCCATGTGCTGCAGCAGCAAGGACCCGGCGAGCCACCGTGGACGAGGCAGACGCAGCCATCCCTCTGCAAACCAAACAATCAGAATCAGGAAAACTTTATTATCCCAGAGGAAACTGCTTATGCAGCGTCTGCACATCGACACAATACAGACATAAAATAACGTAACGTGAGGAAAGCGCTAGAGTAGCTAAGAAAAAAAGATAAAAATACAAAGATATGGAATAACTAGGGTGAAATAAGTAGAATAAATAATATAATTTTAATGAATACAATAAAATAGGATAAATAGAATAAATAATAAGACACAAGGCAATAAACAGGACTTCAGCACATTATCTTCTCTATTTACAGAGTTCTGTGTCTGTGCTCTGGATTCACAGCCTTGTTTACTGTTTACTGTATCGCGGCCTAGTGGAACTAATCTGCATAAAATCAACCTGTTAATTAACTTTGCTGTAAATCTTCTTGGAGTCACTTTTCCCTGCTTCTGAAACCCCTGGGGTATTTTGAAATACTCCCGTGGGCGGAGAAGAATGATAATAACCAATAAGATCATGTTTTTCCTCCTACCTCACCCTATCTTAGTTCGGCTCAGCTCAGCTAGATCAGACTTTCCCTGATACTGCGTTTCACCCATAAACACGTCACCGTGCGGAGAGAGGTTGCTATGCTTTCCCATTTAGGGAGAATTTAAAGACCCCGTCCTAGAAACCTAAGAGTGTTATTGATCAGACAAATTAAATCCATTAACTGCATTGTTTGTATTTATATTTACAGTCAACACTGATGATGCTTTCTCTTGGTCTTGGATTTCGCTTTGACCCATAACTGTGCATGTTTACTATGGGTGAGCAATATGGAGGAAAAAGAGAAATTTTACTAATACACAATGTTACGACATGGTTTTTTCCACGATTGAAAATAAGCTGCAAATATATATTTTTATATCAAAGTTTGATGTTTATTCACAGTACAATACGTTTATTTAAGCGAGAGTAACGCTGCTCTTTGAAATCAAACACTGACGATATCATCATCTACTCAGTCATATCGTGCTCACAAATTATCATAATTATAAATATCATCTTATTGCCCGGGTTCTAATTTTTACTCTGTTTAATATTGCCCACCTTCTTTATTAATAATAAGTTATATTTATATAGCGCCTTTTACAAACCCAAAGTCACTTTATAAAGATAACAAACACACACACACACAAATGAAAATGTTGTTCATTTTTTTAATTTATTTTTTTTATTACCTTTTATATTTATTACCTTTGTATTTTCTTTAGTATAGGATGCATGTTATTTTATGTCATTG
>JBBIGC010077686.1:0-10506 GCA_037576955.1 Lepidarchus adonis
GGCTACTGTGTGGTGTAACCACGCCCCTTTGCTATAGCAACTGTAAACAGGCGAATCGGATATGGGTCACAATTTAAGGTCAAAAACATCAGATATAGGCAGCAAATCAGAACTGAGCATCAAGACCTGCAGTGTAAATGAGGCCAAAGTTTCATTGGAGTTGTAAATTCCAGGAGCTGCCCCATTTGCATAACAAAACGGGGTGATGGAGAAGGGGGCAGGTTTGTGGGCAGGAAGTAAGGAAGGGAGGTTACTTGCTCAGGCAGTCTAATATTTGGGGAGAATGTTTGAAAGTGTGCTTTAGCTTTGATACCTTTTTCTTTTCTTTTCTGTGGGGAGGATGGATTGACCAGAAGTGAACCCTTACAGTACAATTGTCCTTACATTGAAGGTCATACCCATTCAGACCCATTCTTCATGTACAGATGGTTCTACTGAATAAAAGAAGCAGTTTCAGCCTTGACATGACATTTTACATAAAGAGAAAACAAAAAATCTCGATGGGTGGTGCACCTTCTTGGATATGTTAAGGGAGACAGGTTTACTTTATTCTATTTTTACTGGTTGTAAAATTGGTGCTGTATACAAAGCCTGCAATCTCGTGATGTATTAGATGGGGAACATACCTTATATTAATATTCCAGATTTTGGCTTGTAGCAACAATAGCTGCACTACGAAGCTTTAGTAAGTTTGAAAACTGGTAAAAATACTCAAACACAGTATTGTTCAACAACAATTGGTCCACTTCTAAATTGATTACCATGCAGGATCACGTATACAGGTTGGATGACCATCTGGTGTGACTCTTGACATGTCTTTTACAATGTTATTAGCATAAAAAAAACATTTTATTGATATAAAACCCTGAATGTCTTTCCATATTCCATTTAATTTTACTTCCTTGGTATTTACCATCTTGATCTAGAAGTCTGTAGGCCATGTCTGCTAGCTAAGCCCTGTGAGGTCCTTCATTAGAACAGAATCATCTTATTAGTCATTTATTTTCCAAACCGTTTATCTGTTTTTGGTCACAGGGAAGGTTCTACTTGAACAGGAGGCCCAACCCATCGCAGGGGAACAGACAACCATTCCCACTCACACTCACTCATAACTGAGTAATGTAGAGTAGCCAGTCAACCTAAACCACAAGCTTTTGGACTGTGGGAGGAAACTGGCGCACCCAAACAAATACGGGGAGAGCTTGTACACTTCAAACATCGAACCCTGGACCTTTTATTTATTGATTTATGTTCAAAATGTCAACTTCCGTCGCAAAAAAAGACATATATTGGGGACACTATGAATAAACTCTCAAAAAATTAAAATCAAGTGTATACAAAAGCGGCATTTTCCTTTACGGTTCCTGTGCAGTCACTTTCACGCTCACTGCTTCAGTTTTCAGAATTATTCACCGAGGATTCAGCTGTGTGTGTGAAAACACTGCTACCCAGGTGTGTGATTTACCAACTGCGAGGATACAGGTGAAATTTTACAGCTTCGTTCGCCCTGAAACCACAGTGATGTTGTATTAAAAGGTCGGGAATGACGCCATATTTAATTTTCCGTGTCTTTGATCTGATTTACTATTGATCCAGTTCAATTTCTTTTACATTCCCATTTTAATTCACACTATTCGGCTGCGGAGTGTTTGAAGTGGTTCATTCCTTTTCACTTGACGGACGCGTTCATTCAAAAACCCCATTTATTAATAATGGCCGTTCCTTTTCATTCTATCCCTTATGTCATCTGCAACTCCCCTGACTATCGCCGTCCTGCTAAATAAAGCTCTGGGCCTCAAACACACTACAGAGAGTCATTACCAATAAAGCACACTGCCCCAGAATCTCTCTGTGACTCAAGGAGAAGAAATAAAACAAGAGGGGAAGTTGGCCGGACCGTTTTGCTCTTACCGTCCACTTTATCTGAAACCTTCTGGTTCCATTCGCTGGTCCTCTAGTTGGTGTACAAATGTAGACTGTGGCCTTGTGGTGATGCATAGTTTGTCAGCTGGCCTCTAGTCCATTTTTCTTGGTCAGTTTCTGGGCTGTAGTTGAGCAGATATTACTCAAGTGGTGGACATAATAGTGCTACGGTATCAGACACTGGACGCTGCTGGACTGAGAGTGGTCCATCACCAGAATGTCCAGCTAAATGCAGCCCTGTGGTCAGATACAGGTTACATCCACAAGGAAGAACTATAAAGCTGGTGTTTCTAATAAAGTGGCCAGCGTGTCTATTGGTAGTTTATTTCTTTTACTGAAATATAAAATCCCAATACATTTATGCTGACCTGCATATACGTGGTCGTCCAGTTGCCCAGTATGTGACCTGTACAAACATGTGTTCAGTTTAGGACAGCAGACGCTGGCACCTGGTGCAGGTCATGTGATGAGATGAACTGAAGGTCACATGACGTGTGGTCTGGCTGGGCTGAGCAGGCACATGTGCTGCTTCTCTAACCAGATTAGAGGGAGTGTAATCCTAATCCTGGCCCAGGGAGGAGGGACCATGAATATATTCCTCCCGTCTCCCGTCCAGGGCCCTGCTCCAAATGTCAGGCAGATAACAGAGCGCAGGCAGGAGCAGACGATCACAGATGAGAGAGGCGATAGGGCCTTGTGTGAGTTTCACCCTGTGTCTACAGTTGTGGCGCCATTATTTATTATCCTAAATCCTTTTAAATGGCTGTGTTATCTCTGCCATTCACATATCTATGCCAATGCAGAAAATGTGATTACATTCAGCTTTGAACTTAGCCTTGTATGGCCTGTCTGCTCGTAATCCCTTGTGTGCAGAAAATGTTCTTCTACTACTTCCTCTCCTTCTTCTTCTTCTTTCTCCTTCTTTTTCTTGTTCTTCTCCTCCTCCTTCTTTTTCTCTTCCTCCTTTTATATTTTACTTGTTTCTTCTTCTAATTCTTCTTCCTATTAGTTTTCGTCTTCTTTTTCTTCTTCTCCTTCTTCATGTTCGTCTTTTTCTTCTTTCCTTCTTCATGTTCGTCTTTTTCTTCTTCTCCTTCTTCATGTTCGTCTTTTTCTTCTTCTCCTTCTTCATGTTCGTTTTTTTCTTCTTCTCCTTTTTCATGTTCGTCTTTTTCTTCTTCTCCTTCTTCATGCTCTTCTTTTTCTTCTTCTTCTCCTTGAAATGTCAAATGCTGTGGTGCTTAAAAATATCCACCTCATATTTTCACTCCATCTCTCACTCTTTCTCTCTGGTGTGTTGGTATAGTAGGTGCTTATGTAAAATGTTTACTCATAAAATGTCACCTGGAATTACCACCAGTCAGCTAATGTGTATACATCTTGTAGCCATAAGTACACACACTGTTTAACAAACAAAGCCTGGCCTATTATAAGCGTGGATTGGGAAATATGAACTCTGTTCCTGAGGTTTCTTACAACAAAAATATTCTGGGATCACTTCTTCTAATTTTAAATGTAAGTTTCAATTATTATTTTGCTTCTATAATTAAAATAAATAAATAAATAAATAAATAAATAAATAATAATAGTAAAATGTATGTAAGTAAAATCTATGATAGTTTTATATTTAATTATTGTTTAGAAAATTGTATAATTGTATAAATACATATACAAATAACTAATTAATCGAAATGACAATATTTATAATTATGAGAATATTGCAATCAGTGTGTTTTTTCTTGATATTTTCCTTTATTTACCTTTGGGTGGGGTTATGCACCATAATTCTGCACCTGCTAAATTTATGAACCTATTTGGCTAAAAGTAAACTGACCATGTGCCTTTCTTCTTCTTCTTTTTCTACTTTCTCCTCCTCCTTCTTTTTTCTTTTCTTTTTCTTCTCCTTGTTTTTCTTCTCCTATTTTTTCTTTTTTTTCTTTCCTTTTTTTTCTTCTCCTCCTTCTTCTTCTTCTTTTTATCGGGTGCTTTTTCCCCCATTTTCTTCAACCCTTTGCCACTAAGGAATACTGGACACTTTGTTCCATAGAACATTCTCCATGACATAACGCTCTCCAGGAATGCTTTTAAAGGGGGTTGTGAATTTAGCCACCGACAGTCTGAGGAGAGCAGCGTATATTAACGAGGTGGTTTTATCAACGAGAGAGTGACTGCATTGCACATCTCTTATCTCCATCGAGAAAAAAGGAACCATATCCCTCTGGAATTGGTGCATGGGCGAATCAAACCAAGGAGAAACCTCTATCCCTCTGTGTTTACAGTAACTCGGTGGAAATCCCAGAGCTGATCGCCCACCAAAGATGACTCACAGCTTCGGCCTACTCTTGACGCCCGCCACGACAGGCCCAAGGGTAAAATGCAAGGCAGGCCTGGAATAAAAGGCATTCCCCTGGGTTTGAATGAAGAATTCCACCAAACAATTGTACTCCTACATTTGTGCCATCTGGTCACAATTGTGCCATGCGGTTAATATCTAACCTCAAAAACTATTTCAAATTTCACTTTGGCTTAAATGAGTGCAGACCTTAATCATCATCATCATCATCATCATCATCATATTTAGTTCTTTAGTAAGAAATGTTCATATGTCAATGTCTAATCTTGTTTTTATTTATCTCTGGAACAGAAAGTGATTTAATTGCAGGTAAAAAACATAAATTAACCATGATTTTTTAATTAAACAAGTTAATATAATAAAAAACTATGTAAGGACAATTGTGTATTCTAACTGGAATAAGTTAGGACAACCCACCCCCTAAAATATAATTTTTGGGTTGAATTAACCTCATCTATCAGTCTTGTACATCGGTCTAAGGAAAGTTCACCCTACCCAGAATGCAGCTGTAATTCAGCTTTAATGTCCTTACAGATGGTCTCACATGTTCCTCAAGCCCCTTATGATACACGGTAGAATTCATGGTGGATTCTATGATGGTGAGCTGGCCAGGTCCTGCTGCAGCAAAGCATCCCCAAACCATGACACTTCCACCACCATGCTTCACAGTTGGTATGAGGTTAAATACTGTATTTGGTTTATGTCCTCTCTCCAAATAATTACATTTTACACTCATCTGTCCCAAGAACATTGTTCCAGAAATCCTGTTTTTTTTGTCTACGATCTCTCTGTCAAACTTCAGTCTGGCCTTGATTTTTCTCTTAGAGAGCAAAAGTTTCCTCCTTACACACCTCCCATCCAAGTTAAAGTTTGATTGTAGAGGTACTTTCACATCTGAATCTGCTGTAGGTCTCGTAATTATGTTTTAGGGGTTTTGGAGACTTCTTTTAGCATCTTTCAGTCTGATCTCTGGGTGGACTCGCTTGGACGGACAGACCTGGACAGTGGAATGACTGATTGCAAATTACTTTAAGAACTTTTAAAATCCTTTATCAGACTTTAATCTGCTACAATTTGCTTTCTGAAGGTCTCAGACACCTTTTTTCTCACCATACTGTTCACTCTCACCTCAACAGTCAGGAGCACATCAAACTAAATGTCTGAGGTTTAAATAGGGCAAACCTTCAAAATACTGATCTAATCATGTTCTAATCATGTACACCTGATGTGCTACACCTGAGAGTGATTTGGGCCATTTTAATTGCCAATAAAGGTGGGAGTGTCCTAACTTATTCCTCACCAAAATGGCATTTTTTGTAGAATTACATTTTACAGATGATTTTGAAAAGACTTTTTTATTTTTTAATTGTTTTAATTGTTTAGCAGTATTACTTGAATCTCCCAATGTTGTTAAAATTCAGATTAAATATCCATATGTCCAAGAATGTTACAAAAACACAGCTGTCCTATTTTTTTACATGGCTGTATGTATAATTACACCTGTTGCATTACTGTAATTAATCTGTAATGGTAATGCATCACCTTAATGAAGATGCAGTTTGAGCTGAGAAATGTTTTTGGAATGTATTTCTGGAAAGCCGTTGGGTGACTATTGACATCTAGAACTTCTTAGCTCCAGTTCTAAACTAAAGAGGCAAATATTACAACACTGCAACTAACTGATGCATCACAGAGTGTCCATGGATTTTCATAGCCCATGAAGCTCTGCTTTTGGAAAGCGGATGAAATGAGAAGTGGAACAACAGGAGCAGCCTGTGTTTGGAGATGCTAAACCTCAGGGAGTGCTTTAGACTGCACTCAGCCCTTCCCACTTCCCCAGGGCAGTGTGTTCTGACAGAGGGAAGCCACCCAAAAACCTCTCCTTTATCCCACGTTTAACCCCGCTCAGCTGCTTCGTAGGCTGCAATGGCCTGTGGGTATAGGCCAAAGCTTTAAATGTTTCTGTGCTCTAATATCACCATCAAGCCATGCGACAGAAGTGCTACGGCTGCGAGCGCTATGGCAAAACTGTTTCATTCACAGCCAGAGACAAACTGGACAGTCAGCTAATCACTTTACCATGGCTTGAACTTGTTTGTAGGCTTCTCTCTCTCTCTTTCTTTCTCTCTCTGTCTTGCGGGATCGCCAGGCTTTGATCATGCTTGGCTGCCCAAAACATAGTGCAAAAAAACCATGAAAAATACATGTGGTTTCTGATAATGCTCAGATGAAATGCTCTCAGCTGCACAGGGCTCCGTTTTCCGATACAACTGAGTGAACAGCCCTGCTCTTCATACTGGTGAATTTCTTTGACACGTAATGCCATGTGAAATCTTTTTTTTTTCCTTCAAATTTTTAAGGCACAGCTAAAATGTATGACGTTCCAAAGCTGCTGATGCTTAATAAAGACTATTAGGGCACAATGATAAGTTACCTTTTCTACTTTAGACAATGGCTATAATTAACTAATACACAGTAGCAGCCTGTGGGTCACAACATAAGTATCTTATGTTGGTTTTGGCTTTACAAAATGGAATATTTCTGCATCGTTTAATCAGCGAGATGTGAAAGAGAGGCCAATGAGAGGTTTGGTGTGATACGGTGTGAGGCAGAGGAGATAGCTGGTGATGGGAACCAAGGATGTCTATGAAAAAACATGGCTATTTTATTCCCTATCCAAAGCTGCAATTGAACTTTTTCATGTTTAATGTTTATAATCGTGAAACAGTGGTATTTCAAAAAACAAACAAATGTTTTTGCCTTATTCTGTAGGGATCCTTTAACCATGAAATAAATAAATAAATAAATAAAAGAGATATTAGGCAGCCTACTCATAACCATTTCATGTAATTAACTGTAGCAGCATTAAACTCATCTAGTTCTCTGTCTGTTGTGAACAGTTCTTACTCAGTATTAACAAGTTAATGGCTCATTTCACATCAAACCACCCTGAATGACCCTGAATGTTCACAGGTTAATTATTTAGTAACGTAGAAATGTTGAAACATTTGTGAAAATCTTTACGATAGATACTGTCATATACAAAAGTTTGAACACCCTCTGTCAAACTGCACATGATGTTCATGTTAAAATACGTACACTTCCTCTATACAGAACAACACAGAGTATATCTATCTATCTATCCATCTATCCATCCATCCATCCATCCATCCATCCATCCATCTGTTTACATGACTACAATATCTGTTCATCAATAAGGTACCAAGCAGATCTATAATTAACCCATAGGGGTTAATTGCCCATTGCGGGATTAAAATGACAGGGCCCAAGTGCAAGGGGGAACGTAAACAGAGTACCGGTCAAAGCTAAACATGAGAGCACCTTGCGCATTAATCCAAATGTGCTGCCCTCTGTTGAAAACAGTGAGTGGTTGGCCAAGTTTATTTATGATGGTGTGATGGCAAGGTGGCAAGGTGTTAATACACAGAGTGCTCTGCTCGGGCTTCCGTCAATCTATGGGTTAGCAGCTCCCATCTGTGACCTCCTTTCTTTTTAGGACAACCGCGTTTGGGCTCAGGGATGCGGCAGTGTGGTTTCCTGCGGGAAACAACAACAGCTGATGGTTCACCAAAACAGTGGATAGAAGTTCACGGGTAAGCCCAAGGACCATACCAAATTACCAACAAAGCGTCCGGGAGCATCCAGGCCATATAAGGCCTGCAGAAAGTGTCACTATCCTGGGGAAGGAGCGACTACCTGTCAGCCAGCAAGAGGTAGCCACGTCTCCCCATGTTGCCATTCAGTGCCAAGTCCAGCTAATCCATGCCCAAAGAACTTGACTTTGTGGGTCAAGCATGCTCAGTCATGCTAAATGAGCACACCCTAAGATGGTTTATGTGGCTACAAGGCTTTTTGTAGCTGCTCTTACCTCTCACGTTGGAGCTTTATCATTAATTTTAGCCACAGTATTTGAATAGTTATTTAGTGTCTTTTCCTGGTAAGCTGTGCCACACGAACGCCGGACACATGTGACCGTAGTGTCCAGAGGAGGTTAGATTAGAGAGAAGAGCTCTTAGCTCCTGTCACATTATGCAACAGATGCAAGAGTGTCCAAAGCTCTGCAGTCCTGGACAGATGCTGCGATGTTCAGTCAGCTGCAGCTCATGCCCATTAAAATGCAATGCCTGGCTGTGTGGCTTGGTGTTCTCATTGCACCAAAAGACACACCTCCACTACAGAGTGAGAGAGCAAGAGATGGGCAGAGCAAGTTACATAGTGTTACACTGACCTGTCGAGAATGGCCTTTTGTCTGGAGGCTGGCAGGCTCCAGTAGTTCCACTGACTGGAGTGTACACACACATAATAACATCACAATGGCACTAGACAGCCAGCCCACACATTCTGCCTGTCGTCTCTGAAAGCATGGTTAAACAAACACTGAACCTCTGAAAGTCCTCTGCACGAAGTTCCATCTATTCTCCAAATTTAGTCTCCAAAGACCTTCAGAGTGTGTGGAACTACTACTGTTGAACACACTCTCAGAAAAAAGGTACTGATGCTTACTCTGGGTGCTGCAAACAGAGTCTGTCTATAGTATCTTTACTTACAGAACATATTTTATGAGGATAAAATGTTTTTTCTTAGCCTAACCTTAACAAAAATATAACCCTCTTCCACTCACTCTCCTCAGTAAAACTGGTGAACATTTGAAAACAAGGATAGAGTGTCAAGCAGGACACACGCAAAACTGGCATTAACCATAGAGCTATAATCATGTCCATCAGCCACTAAATTAAAACCACTGACACTGATGTAAATATCATTACCTCTTTACCTTGGCATCGAAGAGTGGAGTAGTGGAGGCCTAATGGTTAGAACTTCGCCGCTGAGAACCGAAGCTCGCAGGTTCAAGTGTCCCAGCCTGGCACCACTGAGGTAACCCTAGAGCAAGGTACCATCACCACCTCTCTGCTCCACGTGTGAACGTGTGATGGGTTAAATGCATTGGATGGTGGTTAGGACTTTGCCCCTGGGATCAAAAGGTTGCTGTTTCAAGTACCAGCCCAGGCACCACTGAGGAACCCTTGAGCAAAGGTACCGTCCCCCTTCACTGCTCCCTGGGCGCCTCCGTTGATGGGAGCCCACTGCTCCACGTGTGCACGTGTGATGGGTTAAATGCAGAAAATAAATTTCCCACTTGTGGGACTATAAGTGATAATAAAAAAAATAATCACTTTCACTTCTTCACTTCACTAGTGCGAAGTTGATGTGTAAGAAGCAGGGAAAATGGGTGAAAATAAGAGTAGATGACTTTTGCCGTAAGTCAGAAACAATCGCCTATAAGCCCATTTACATAAGCACCTATGTAACTCACATGGAACTCATACAGTACAGTAATGAAGTGAAGAATTCCTGACCTTTATTCCTGTGGAAAATACATAAATAAAGATAAACACATGGAACACATACACACTTCGTTAGCACAGTGAAGAGCGACTAGGACAGAGATCACGGGAGGTGAGAAGAATCCCAGCTATCTACACAAAGGGCCAAGTCAGGCTACACCCTGGACGGGATGCCAACCTATCCCAGACCAACACTAGTCACATTCAGTGAGCAGGAAATTGAAGTAAACTTTTTTATTCACTTGCTTTGAGGCAGTTGAAGCAGAAATTCCAACAGCAACTTCCCATCACAAAACATCTCTGCAGGTTTTATAGACTGATTTGTGACGTCTACATTCTACAAGCCTTCAAGAATCCCTTCCAGGAGCAGCTTCAAACATCATTACATCTGAGCAGTGGAGTATCTTGAACAATCTGATGTCAAGATGAACTTCCTCAATCACAATCACTGCTGCAGATAGATACTCGTAGCCCTGAAGGGAAAACTCACATTCCTCTTTTGAAGTGATGCTATGAGATAGGTCTGTCTGGAGTGCACTGAGGTGTGTTATTTTGGGCTTGTAGAGGATTGTACTGGTCTGACCAGTGAGACCACAGTCTTCAGGATCAAGGGAAATGCAGTCCTTGGACTGGGGTTAAGGTCAACACTCAGGATGTGCATTGGAGTCTGGATTAAACCTCCAGTATACATCTTATTCTGTCATTAATACCAAGGTTATAATAGTGTTGGATTTTTCATTAGTTTTAGTTTTTATTGCGTTTTGACTTTTTGTTTTCAAATTCAGTAAGTTTTAGTTAGTTTTTAGAGGCAGATTTTCTAGTTTTTATTAGTTTGTATTTTTTGAAATTGCTTAGTTTTAGTTT
>JBBIGC010077744.1:0-10504 GCA_037576955.1 Lepidarchus adonis
GTGTGTGTGTGTGTGTGTGTGTGTGTGTGTGTGTGTGTGTGTGTGTGTGTGTGTGTGTGTGTGTGTGTGCATTCATGTGTGTACACTGATCAGCCATAACATTAAGACCACTTGCCTAATAGTGAGAAGACTGAAACAGCTCTGACTGTGGTGCACTGTATTTCTGCTCCTCCTCTGTATCAGACCAGACAAGCTGGCCCTTACTCCCTCACATGCATCAATGGGCCTTGGGTGTCCATGACCCTACTGCAGATTCACCAGTTGTCCTTCTCTGGGTCGGTTTTGATAGATACCATCTACTCCACACCTGGAACACTTCTTAAGACCTGCAGTTACACAGTCACAATAAGCACATCAACTTGTGAACTGACTGTTCACTTGTTGCCTAATATCCCACCCCTCTGCTATTGTAATGAAATAAGTGCAAACCTGATGTTCATATGAGGTGGAATATATATCTGTCTGTCTGTCACTCTGTGTGTCTGTCTGTCTATCTATTTGTCTGTGTCTGTCTGTCTACATATCTGTCTCTTTGTTTATCTGTCTGTCTGTCTGTCTGTCTGTCTGTCTGTCTGTCTGTCTGTCTGTCTGTCTGTCTGTCGGTCTGTCTGTCTATCTATCTATCTATCTATCTATCTATCTATCTATCTATCTATCTATCTATCTATCTATCTATCTATCTATCTACATCTGTACTTTTTCCACTTCCAGTCATCAGTAACAAAGACTAACTAATATAATATTGTTGCAAGCTTTTCTTATGACCAACCAAATCTGTATCTTGTAAAAGACTCATATCATATCAAAATCCTTTCATTTGTGCTCTAAAATGCTAAAATCTAACCAACAATACATTTATAGCCATTTACTGAAAATATGTTTCACAAGTTGCCCCAATACCCGCAAACAGAATGCATAATGAGTATGACCAAACGACCACAAAATTAACTGCCTTTATGAATTATTGGTTGAATGCCTCTTCATACTGCATTAATCATAACCCGCACATGGCTTCGTCTATATGTATGATGTATGGACTTGTGCTTATTAGAAGCCACACATTTCCATGGAAATAAAGACCAACATAACTCAACGTCTGAGCTGTATGATCAAGCCATGTTTCTGAAATGTTCCTCATCAGTAATGTGTGAGATCTCAAGCACACTTGTCTTCTCTGTTTCAAGCAGATGAAATAGAATATTTGGCTCTTGACTCTGGTTAGATCATGTGGTCCTCGTTCCTCTTATGAATGTGCTGAATGGCTGGTGTGGGTGTGTGTATTATGTGTACCAAAGCATCCCTTTCTTGTGATTGGTTAATGAGTAATTTCAAAATTGAACCAGTTTTGTTGGAGGTATTTCTGGAATTCCAAATTAACATAAAACAAATTATATTTATATATAATTATTTATTTATGTATTTATTTATTTATTTATTTATTTGTTTGTTTATTTGTTTGGCTTATTGCTGTTGCAAAACTTAAATCCTGGCACTCTGCTTTACAAAGTTCAGAAGATCTACTGGGTAATAACCAATGAGGTGAAATATTTCACCAAATTTTACTTTAGTCTTCTAACAGTTTACTTATAGACATATTTCGTATTTATACTTTCCTTTCAGTAGCTAACTCTTACTCATGGCTCAGTCTGAGGGGGAACAATTCTTAATCCTTTTTTATTAAATTTACACATTTATTTCAATTTAAAATCCTAAATACTGAATAAATAAACAGCAAACATATCCTGAAATGCATATTTTATTTCTCTAGTAAATAGGGATGTAACAGGAGAATTAGATTATATTTACACAGCATATTCAACACCTTCTCACATTTCTATTTTTTTTGTTAACTAGTGAGACAAGAGCTGAAAGAAAAAAGGAAGTGAAGGACACAACTATCCTGTATTTGTTTGCGCTGGCTGAACATTATAAACAATGCATTTACATAAATGATAATAGTTATACCGCTTGCCGCACAGTTATATTTTATATATATATATATATTTGCAAATAACATGTTAAAAAGTATTGTGATGGAACTGGGAATGAGTTCATTGGTCAGTTGCTGCAGGTGCATCATGGGAGCGGGAGATGGTTGGTTACTGTATTTGCATTGTGACCGTGGCCGGAAGCACAGAGAAACCACTACTTTAGCTTCAGGGCTCCACTTCTGAAAGCTTCCAGATCTCCCCTAAGGAACTGCAAATGCCTCTTTACATTGAGAAAAGAGAGTCCTTTTATAACTCTCCGGTGTTGACCAGAGGAGGATGGATTCTCCTTCTGAGCCTTGGTTCCTTTAGGGATTAGGGAGTTTTTGTCACTGTCGCTTTGGCTCATTGAGGGCTCGGATTTTATAAACTGTAAAGCTGCTTTGTGACAACGTCAGTTATAAAAAGCGCTGTATAAATAAAATTGACTTGACTTGACTTCTGTTCACCTTTGTCACTTGGCAAGTTGCGCTAACATTGTGCTACCAACCGAACTACAATTCACAGAAAGCAACTCTTTCCACCTATTTTCCAGCATCAGACAATACATAGTCCACAATGCATTGCTTCCCATGAAACACGCCTTCCGCTACAGTGCTAGTTTTAACCCTGTGTCGATCAGTCCAATTATGGAGCGTTACGCTTCTGTCTAAACTAAATTATTGTTAAGGACAGTTCAGCAAACGCTAGATATTGGTGGGGACGTGCAATTCTGCACACCTGGATAGAAGCTCTCCAACAATGTGTCTTTACTCAGTTTGACAGGGTTCCCTTGTAGCATCATCCATTACTATTAAACAAGTGCACAAGGATGCGCAGAGATACAGCCATCATAAAATAATCCACAGTCTGTTCCGTCAACGTCAGACTTTAGATTTAAATGTGCATGGGGTGTCTCTCAGCTGAGCTTTCTCTGCATCTACCTGTTGGGAAGTTCTACAGCTTTCACCCAAGTCTCCTGTACTTAGCTGAACAGTGTCACCCAGAGGAGAGTGAATCAAATTGGCTGAAGATGTTTATTAATGTAAATATTAAAATTACTGTTTGTGTATTGATTATCATATTGCATGAGCAGGGGAAATTATATATTGCTATATCCATATTTTGTCACAGCCCTATTTAATATAGTAATACATTATAAAATTGTGTTGCCTAGCAGTACCACTACACCCCAATGGGGACCATGGTCCACAGCTGTGATGTAATCATTTTGGGGAAATTACCTGAAATTATATTTTATTCTCTTTATGTTCTTCTTAATTTATTCTTTTACAAATTTCCTTACCAGCTAGAACTTCCCCAGTCACACAACACCATCAACAACATGAGGGTGAAGGCTAGAGCATGCTTTCTCCAAGTCACATGAAGTTACTGCATCCTTTCAAACTGCCACTAGTGCAATGTCATTGCTCAGCATAACGCACTTGGAGAAGTTCCAGTTCTTTAACAGATGCCCACGCTGGCTAACACTGTGCTTTGAATAATATAGGAAGAGTTTTACTGTCCCCCATATGGCTGTAGCACCACCGGCGAAAGAACATGCCATTTCCAAATATTTTCACCACTCAGGAACCAGTAACTTTATTGATATTGCAGTTCCATACATACAGAGGGGCAAAAAAGTATCTGGCAGCCACCGATTCTGCAAATTGTTCTATTTAAAAATGAGAGAGTCTGTAATTTTCACTTCAACTGTGAGAGACAGAATGTAAAAAAATCCAGGAAATCACACTGTATGATTTGTAAAGAATGTATTTGTATAATGGTGCAGAAAATAAGTATTTGTTCAATAACAAAAGTTCATCTCAATACTTTGTAATGTCACCTTGGTTGGTCAAATGTTTCCTGTTGGTCTTCACCAGTTTTGCACACACTGTAGCTGATATTTTGGCCCATTCTTCCATGCAGATCTTCTCAAGAGCTGTGATGTTTTAGTGTTGTGGCTGGGCAACATAGACTTTCAACTCCCTCCACAGATTCTGTATTGGATTGAGGTCCGGAGACTGGCTAGGCCACTCTAGAACCTTGAAATGCTTTATATGTTGCCACTCCTTTATTGCTTGTATTTGGCATCATTGTCATGCTAGAAAGTCACATTTCATCTTCAGTGCTCTCACTGATGGAAGGAGGTTTTGCCCAAAATTTCACTATACATGGCCCCATTCATCCTTTCCTTTATATGGATTAGTTGTCCTGTTTCCATTGCAGAAAAACAGCCCCAAAGTACAATGATTCCACCCCCATGCTTCACAGTGGATATGGTGTTCTTAGGCTGCAATTCAGCATTCTTCCATGGAACCAGAGTTCCATTTTGGTCTCATCTGACCACATGAGATTTTCCCAATGTCTCACAGTTGAAGTGAACCTATGATGATTATTACAGACTCTCTCTTCTTTTGAAGTGGGACAACTTGCAGAATCTGTGGCTGCCAGATACTTTTTTGTTCCACTGTATTTTATATGTATACAGTAAACTTGCTGGGAGAAAGCAGGGACTCAATAGAGGCTGAATGCACAGAGCATTTTTAGTTAAATTTGCACTAATAATCACAGAGTAAAATTAGAGACATCTAAAAGGTTTTAGGTTTTTAAGATTTGTTCCCTCTGAAAATAAAAGTATATACACAGTTGAAGGCAGACACCCCTCCACTACACCCAAACCCTCCAGCTGGGCCATGCAAAGATTTTTAGAGCTCAACCATTGACTAAACTTCCTGTAATTTGGCTCAATGAGTAACAGCCCAGTCTAATCCCAAATCAGCTAACACTGCTGCTCACGCTGCAAAATGCAAGCTGGCAACCTTCCTCAGCACAAATCTCAATAAAACATCCATTTAATGCACTCTTTATGACATCAACAGAACCTGACAAACTTTATTTCTCCACAAGCCTGCAAATTTCTCTCATGCTTGAACCATTTACTGCTGTAATGTTGAACAAAGGCGCCCAGGCTTGTAACTAGGCCAATTGGGACTCATTCAATAGTTTATTTCCACGAGTTAGGAATGTACTACAGTGGAGTGATACAGCACTGGATGAAAGATGTGAGGGTCTGTCAGGAGTCCAGAAAATCATTGACCTTTTATACTCACCCTCTAATTACAAGCAAACAGATCACAGGTGAAGATGGTTCCTTTAATAGCCATTCAAACCTTTTTGTGTCAAGTTGTGTGCATGTTCTCAGGCCAAATCACCAGGGTGTGTAAACTTTTGATCAGGGTCATTTGGGTAGTTTCTTTTGTCATTAAAAGGAATAAATACAGTTGATTGATGATAAATAGCTTCAGACAAACACTAACCATGAGTGAAAGAATTTTTTTTGTGTTATCATTTATATTCTCTGAAAAATGGTTAAGAAAACAAATACTGTCATTATGAGTACAACTGAATATCTGAAAGAATGTAAGCAAATTGACCTAAAGTGTTTGTCCATATTAAACATAGGGGTCTTATGCCAATGTAATTAAGACTCTGGTGTTGACACCTGTAATAAAAAAGAATCCTGCATGTTTACTGTAATAAAAGGATGTGTACCTGATTATACTCATTATACCACCTCTGTAGCTTTTCACCAGTCAATCAGTTTGTATCACTTCTCTTTACATAAGCCACATTAGACATAAACTATCATCTTTACAATATCAGTGGCCATAACTGCACAACATATGTCTGAATTTGTATGCGTGTATAAACCTTTACCTTGTTCAAGGGTTACCTCAGTGATGCCTGGGCTGGGACTTGAACCTGCAACCTTCTGATCCCAGGGGCAAAGTCCTAACCATTAGGCCTCCACTGACTATACTGTTTGTGGCTCTGTGAACGTCAGAAATAGAGGACAGAAGGGTCTTGATGATCTTCTCAGCTGTCCTTACTACTCACTGTAGGATTTTATGATTCAAAGCAGGGCAATTTCCAAACCAGGCCATGTTGCAGCTGTTCAGGACAAATCACAACCTCTTTGTGAATCTGAACAGTCTCCATTGAAGAAACAGCTAAGTTCATTAACTTCAACTACATACTCCGGGCAATTAAATGACAAAATAACTGGCTCATGTTAAGGAAATTATTTAACATTTATTGAGCTCATCCATTTTCAAAAGTGAAGTCACATAACTGGGAATGAACTGGTCTCAGGATGTTTTTCAATCTGAAACCATAAGAGCTGTGCAGTGAGAAAGGAAACAGTAAGAGGAAAATCAAAAAACTGCTGGAACAGTTGTGATGTATAGGCTTGTGCATACTGTATATGAAGCCACACATTTCCTTGGGACTAAAGCAAAACAGAACGTCTGTGATGTATGATCTAGCCATGTTTCTGCCATGTTCCTCATCAGAAATGTGTGAGATCTTGAGAAAACTTGTCCTTGATGTTTCTGTCCAGAAGATGAAATAGAATGTTTGGCTCTAGAATCTGGTCAGATCATATGGTCCTCTTTCCCCTTGTGTATATGCTGTATGACTGTTGTGGATGTGTGTATTATGTATACCAAGGCATCCCATCCCAAATTGCCTCTTTGAGTCATTTGAACCAGTTTTGCTTGGAAGTATTTCCAGATATATTCTATATAAACAAGGAGGAAAGGAGGAAAAATCATTTACAACTTTAGGGCTAACTGCTTTATTCAAATCTCCGAAAATTTGTGTTTTTCTGGTTTTCATTTTGATAACATTTTAAATTATTTTTCAAGTTACGTTTAAGAGTTGCATTCTAAAATAATAAAAAATAACAAAAACAAGAATTACAGCTAATATATAATGAAGTTTCTCTTATGAACATAGCTGTAATGCAAAAACTCAAATCAGTAAATGGTTGGGGGCTAACAATATAAAACACTTATGAAATATTCAACAAAGCATAAATGAAAACTTTGGCATCTACATCAAACAAAACAGTTCGTTCTGTTCTGCAAACGGAATTAATAATATTTTCAAGACGGGGAGGGGGGTGGTGATTTAGGACATAAATATGTGGGACTATGCTGTTGCTTGGTGCTGATTTAACACTATAAACAATGCATTTTTATATAAAATAATTAATAGAAAGCATAATCTGTGCAATGCTTTTTCAGTTACAATGTCACAACATTTAGGGTAGGATATTTAAGGATAATCATAATTATGTGTTGATATTTTTGAATACGCAAAGACCGTTTCATTGATTTTTTTATTATTTTATTTTGCATTGTATTTACCAAGCTAACATTGTCAGAACCAAAACTAAAAACTTTACATAAAAAGAAGGAAAAACATGCACTTGATAGAAGTTAATAAATAATAAATAAATAAAATAATATCATATATTTTGTTATCACACAAATATAAAATGTGTCTTTATTCATTTATTTTTTATTTTACACTGATTTCCATTATACAATTATTATTATTATTATTATGTTAATTATTTAGGTCAAATAAATAAATAAAATAATAAAACCACTTTATATTGGCTGATTGTTTGAAAGTTTTTAAGGGTTTAGTCAATGGTAGACACCCACCCTACACTACACCCTGCTGGCTGGGTGCTTGAACATTTTTAGAGCTCAACCATTGACTGAACTAGTTGTCATTTGGCTCTCCAAGACACAATGAGTAACATATAGCCCAGTCTAATCCCAAATCAGCTAACACTGCTGCTCCCTCTGTAAAATGCAAGCCAGCAACCCTCCTCAGCACAAATCTCAATAAAACATTCACTTAATTCACTCATTATGACATCAACAGAACCTGAAAAACTCCACAAGCCAGCGAATATCTTTCACATTTGAACCATTTGCTGCTGTAACTTTGAATAAAGGAGCCCAGGCTACATTCAGGAGGCTTGTGCTTGGCTACTGTAAGACAATGGGGACTTGTTTACAACAATGACTGCAGTAATGGATTTGAAATACATTTCACAATAGACAACATTAGCAAACATATAACAATAAACAAAGAAAATGAAATGAAATCATTTCAGAAACTTGGTCAAAGTCCCCTAAAAGGCATGTCAGTGTCAAAAACTAGAAAAAACAAAAACAAACACTGAGGGAAGACGCAAGACTCAAAGGGGGAAACACATCACAAGATGGCAATGACATTAAATAAAATTCTGAAGTTTCCAAAGTTAAAATAATTAGAAAAAGTCAAAGTAAAATCTCAGAGTTTACAAATGTGACACCATTCAAAGTCTCAGCAGTTTGGTTAGAGGGTGGGCAGCAATTAGTAGTGGTCCCATGGTGGTGTAATTGGTCTGGGGGACAAATGAGAAGAAGACCCCTATCCCTTGGCATCTGTTCCTTAAGAATAACTCAGTGTCCATTAATTAACCCAAAATTACTGAATAATTATAATGCAATAACCTTGGGTAAAAAGATATTTTGGAAATGTTGGAAAAAGTCAAACACTTATATACCTTCACTAGGGATGGGCAATATAGCAAAAATAGTATATCACAATACTAAGAAATATAATTACAAAAAAATATTTATACACGATATGTATTTTTCCATCATCTATTAAGATGGAACAAACAAGAAAGAGCCATAATGGCCTTATTTAAAAAATAAATATAATTAGTACAGCTTATTTTTATTCTTTCTTAGACTTCAGTTAAGAGAAATGAACACTCTCTTTAAAATGAAATGGTGTAAGTACTGATGACATCACAAAACGCTCAGAAAGTCATATTGTGGCCAAAATGTATCACATTAAATATCGTCAGATTCCCCGGCGCTACTGTGAGGTTGTATCATTGAGACAGACACAGGACATAAATAGATGGCACTTATACAGTACATGTAACTGTAAGCAATAAGAACTCATGCTTGAACAGAATGGAGGGTGTCCACTGTAAGATAAAGGGACTTGTGTGTCCACTGTAAGCAAATGAGTCTCCTAAAGCTACAACAACATTGCAGGACTGGGCGTCATGCCGAGCAGTGTCCTAGTGTGAATGAAGCCAGTGTTCTGACTTTATTTGCGTCATTAAATGCACAAGAATGCAAAGATTAATGAGGCAAAACTAACCCATACATTATCATGACAAATTACAGAAACAAATGTACAGTATATAATTCATAAGGGAATATTACAGTGGGGATGTGTGTGGGGGAGTTTGAGTGTATTTTTTGTTTAATGGTGGCACAACTCTTGTTGAACAAAAATTGTTCAGATATTGAAGAACTGGATTCTTAGTGAATGTTCATGTAACAGTGCAGGGGAACATAAATTGTGGAGTGCACTCGCGCTCGGCTCTAGACAGGTGGAAATTAGACCAGAGTAAACCTCGCTCTAACAAACCCTCATTCTCAAGAACGGAAAAATGAAAAGCTATGATTTCATTACAGGAAAACACAGTTGCTAAAAGTATAATTCAGTACAAAAAGACAACATCCCCAAATGATTAGTTGAATGTAAATGTACTGTTTACTGCAGCAACAAACAGTTTGAAAAGCAACGCAAAGCAAAGATCGATTAGTGACAACGTTTTCACGTAAATAGAACTGCTGCTGCATCCAGACTCTTAAACTTTTTCAGACCTTTGCTACATTACATTACATCCTAGTGTATAATACAAGCTGGAAAAAGCTCTGATATTGTAGATGTTGCTTCAAAAAAGCAATGATCTGGAGCTTAAATTTGATCAATACAATAGTTTATGCTGAACTACATATAATGTCACTCTCAGTATAGAGCTGCAAAGGCTCCAGGGGTCAAATAAGATGCTTTTACATCAGATCAGTAAATTCAGTAAAACTGCAGCTAATAACATGGGACGACGTTTCTAAGAGTTTTACACATAAATCAGCATTTTCTGAGCTTTATAGAATGGGGGCTATATTGTGGGGCTTATCTGGGAAATACATTAGACTTGACGATGACCTCTCATAGAAACAGCTGAATCAGATAAGATCAAATAACTGGCTCATGCAAAAGTTAAGCAAACAAATCACGTAAATATTAATCAGATTAATTTATTTTCAAATAACACATAACAAGTTAATGTTAAAATAACATAATACTTAAAGTAAAATAAAAGGGAAGAATTTTCCACTTAGTATGATGAGACACCTGGTCTGATGGGTGTGTCCTACATTACTTCATTATTTGAAGTTTGAGAAACTTTTATGAATATTGTTGTTAATAACACATTGGCTCCTGGCCCCGCCTATTTGTGGGTGTGTCTTTCTTTTTGCTAAACTTACCCTGCTGTCCTGAAAATGAAACCGAACAGGGTTTTAGATTTCTAGATGGACTAGTCTTATATAAATGGCAGTGTTAAACATTAGTGAGGCAGGTTTTCAGTTTAAATGTCCTCGGAGCGCAGGGGAGGAAACCAATCAATTTTGTTCTTGCCAGAGAAGGTCCAGCAGAAAATGTTCACTGACGGTGGGTGAGGGTGGAAACAAAAAGTTTGCTTTTGGTGTGTGTGTGTGTGTGTGTGTGTTAGCGGGGGGAGGGTGGGGGGGGTGGCAGAATAAGCCCCACACATACACCCCCACACACACACACACACACACACACACCTACAGCGCAGC
>JBBIGC010077764.1:0-10504 GCA_037576955.1 Lepidarchus adonis
TTATATCAGCACATATCTGTCCCATACTCACATTATTATATCAGCACATATCTGTCCCATACCCACATTATTATATCCAGCTGCCAATATTTTTGTATTAGTAGATTTGCCTCCTTTTGGCTCCATTAATAATGAATAACAATTCATTTGCAAAACAATGGAACTGAAAAGATCAAGGGTGCATCAATGTGGGATCAGTAGGCCAATAACCATATTTTTACGTAGATGTTGGTCTGTTGCCAATATATGTATTTTTTAACAAATGACTGTTGATACCAATATAATTCCAGTATCATCATGCATCGCTAGTTAAACCACAAGACAAGAGGAGATATAGTTTTCTCTGCTAGATGCTAGAAGATTTTTCTCTGCTGGAAGTGTTACCTTCTAATTGGATGTGTCCTTCAACGGACATCAACTCATCTGCCCCAACAGTCACTGCACATCGGTAGGCGCCCATGTCCGACAGCAGGACCTCGTCAATCCTGCACACAAAAAATGGGGATTAGCCCAATTCGGCGATTCATAGCTCAGAATTAGGATTACAGTTAGATTAAGCAGTCAACCACATTAGAGGAAGGGTCAGAAGCCATTGCTAAGCCACACTGGGCTGCGTGAGTGGATATGAGAACATGCATGTGGAATTAAGGCAAGTGGATCTACGAACGTGGGTCATCTGGAGAGAAATGAGACAAACAGACAAGACAGATAGCATACTGGAGCGTGCTGATGACCATCCAGATGTCCTCGCTGTAGGGCACCTGCACCTGGTTGGTGTCAGCGAACTCCAGTGGCTGGCCCTCCTGGAGCCATTGGATGTCTGGTGGGCCCTCATCGCCTCCTCCTCCCTGCAGGATGCACTGCAGAAACACCGGCTTCCCCAGCGACGAGGTCACATTCCCAGGGCTCTCAATGAAATGCAACCCTGAGGAGCAACAAAGAGTATGTGAGCTACTGTCAGAGCAATAATCATCTAATCTTTAATGGAAACGATATCAGCAAATAATATATTAACATACATATTAATAATAACACCATCTGCCTAATATCATGCTGCCTTGTGTGTTCTGACCCCTTTCTATCAGGACCAGCATTAAATAAAGTGAAGTGATTATGAACACACTCAATCACACACACAGTGCAAAACCAAATGTGACTTCTGCATTTAACCCATCACATGTGCACACGAGGATCAACGGGCAGCTGCCAACAGCGCCCGAGGTGCAGTGTAGTGGGGGCTAGGGTCAGCACCTTCTAATTGGACAAGACATTACACTTCAAGTACATCAATGAGCCTTGGGTGCCCATGACCCAGCTGCCAATCCTTGGATCCCTTTTAGTAGGTGCTAACTAATGCACACTTGGAACATTTCACAAGAGCTGCTCTTTTGGAGATGCTCTAGCCATCACAATAAGGCCCTTTCCAAAGAAGATCCTCATGCTCCTGCTACCAGGAGTTTGATACTTTCATTCCAAATGACATTCTGATATTGAATAAATAAATAAATAAATAAATAAATAAAACATGATATTTTACTGTAATTTTTATGGTCAATTTTATTATAAATTATTAGTTTTCTGACCAATTTAATTTTTGAAGTGTTATCTGTGATATTTCCCCTGAAAGCAGTAATATTTCACAGTAATGATGATGCATTGCTGGCATATCACTAAGTCATGTAAGAGAATGTTTGCTGATAAGTGATAGAGGTGCAAAAAATGAGGAGAAAACAGTGTTATCTTGCTGCCTAATCACAGAGGCATGCCGAACACAGCGTTGAGCTTAACTTCGCTTTTTGGGGAAGTGCTCGTGCTGATACAGCAGTAGTTCGACCTCCCCAAACCCCGAAGCTAAACCCTGTGGCCAGTTTCACTGTGAAGAAAGCTCAGCTCAGCATACGGGACGGCCTGGCGACTGCACTGCTGCACTGCAGGGATCAGCATGTCTCCCAGCAGTGGGTTTATATGATGCTGCACAGGCACAGGTCTGCGCTCTGTCAGACGTTAACAAGACAGCGAACAAGGCTAGCATGAGTCACTTTCTGCTTAGCTCCACCCTTGTGTTCTGTTTGACAATAGAACCAAAATGTTTCACATTCCTCTGTTGGCATGGGCTTGATAACAAGTCGTGCTTCTCCTGTGAAGGATAGCAGAACCACGAGCAGTACTCTTTAGTACTACAGCAGCACTGTGTTCTGATCCTGCTTAAGCTAGTCATGCACTAATGCTTCACTTACTAACCTTATTTCACCATCTGCCATTTTTTCAATAATATTTTAACTGTGTAGCTCCACCCCCTTTCATTTCCTGCAACATTGCATAGCAGTAGTGTCCATCAGCACCACTCTCACCAGCATCACACTCACACACTCAATACAGTTAGTATTAAAGACTCATTGGGTGTGACTGCAATGAACGCCACCCCCATTACAATAATGGCAAAAAGTGAAAGTGTGCCATAAAATTCTGCTTTTTTAATCAGAACTCTTGGTCTCATCATACAACTGTCCAAGTATTTGTCCTTCACTGTCCTTAACTGTACAGAGATTCTTTTTGTAAATGCCAGGAGATTTGACTCTTGATGGCATCAATAGTTCAACAAATGCTAGTGAGGACAAAATGCAGAGGTAGAATCTGAATTCAGTGCCCACGTGTGAAAACATCTGATGTATCTGATGATCAGGATTAAGTTCTACTTTTCTGGATCTAAATTTGTGTTTGAACAAATAAAGGTAAATGGATTATTTTCATACCCATCCATCCATTATTCAAATCGCTTAATCAATTTCGTGTCCTGGGGGAAGCTGGAGCTGAACCCGGGCCCAGCAAAATACGGATCAAGGCGGGGTTCACCCTGGACAGGAGGCCAACCCATCGCAGGGCAACACAGAGGCAGACAATCATGCACACACTCAATTACTCACAGATATGGGCAATCTAGGGTAACCAATCCACCTAATCTGCAATCGTTTGGACAGTGGGAGGAAACCGGAGCACCCAGAGAAAACCCACAGGGAGAACTTTTATTTTCATTTCCTGATTTATATTTTTACTGAACATTTACCATGTGATATCGTGTTAAGCCTATATCACTTAGCTCTGCTTAAAACACTCCAATATGTTAATTTTTGCTCTATGGGTGCTGCCAAATGGCACCCCAAAAAGTCTGGCCCCTTTTCCAACTCACAAACGACCCTCTTATCACTTGGTCACAAACCTAGCATAAACCCAAAGACATTTAGCTTAGCAAAATACCCAGCATTCACTCCGCCTCTCATTTTTCTCCAAGATTCTAAGGAAAAGTTCAACCTTCTGAGTCATGATTTAGCCTTTGGATTTTCTCAGGCATATCAGCCAATCAGATTTCTGACACCAGGGTGCTCAACTCTGACCCCAACTTAGATCACTTGGCCCCCTAAGCTTTCACATGGGGACATTAACTGGGTTGTACTTAAACATTATTGACGTCAGCTGTCAAAACTTTCCTGGAATGGGATAAGTAAGCAATCTAAATGTAGTGAAATGAACTTAAATAAAACATTTACACAGGAATAAAATATAGTACATCAGCACCCCATGCTACATGAGTTTAAAGCAACTTCTGAGACACTTGATTGAGTGTGATTCCATGTTTGACTGGCGAGCAACAGTCGCTATGTGAACACCCTTCAAAGTTACAAAAATGTTACCAAACAATCTCCTAAACTAGTCACCACCTCCCACCAGATATCTACCCTTCCAAACATCTGGGCCAATCATCAGCCACCTACAAGAAGAGTGCAAGATACGAGCAGAAAGAAAGAGGGGAATGACTGTGTCAAGTATTGTTGGTAGATCATGTTGGCTTGGTCATTTTAAAAGTAGCTCACAAGCCTCTGGGTGGTAACAAGCGCAAGGACTCAAATGATTTTGCAGTCCAGCCCTAAGAAACTGTATGGATGTTCACATTTATCAGTGTAGAACCAGTTGGATTCTTCAGGAACAACTGTACAAATGAGGACATTGTCAATGGCTACCCTCCAAAACATTAATATAACACAAACTGAAATTTGTCCAAGTCAGGCTGAAGAGAAACGCTCAGGGATGTAGTGAGAATACGGATGGGAACACCAAAGCTCACACACGACTCCCAAGACGACACTTAAACTGAGGCCCACTGACTCTGCTGCCATAGCTGGACGACCTCACTCTGGCCTGGCCTCTCCAAGCTGGATGGATGGCTTTCAGCTTCCCTCTCTTCCTCTGGCACCTTCCTTTTATGTCTTCCTGATCTCAGAGGAACGGGCCAGGAACATAAACCGTAAACAGTCTCTTTTGGAAATCTTTTTGGAATTTGGGGTAATACGGAAGTCAAGATTTACTGTGTGTGTGTGTGTGTGTGTGTGTATGGCTCCACCAGAGATATGCATTCAGACTGTGATATCTGAGATTGGCACCATCTAGAACCAGACAGGCTAGTCTTTATTCCCTACATGCATCAGTGAGCCTTGAGTGCCCATGATCCAGTTCTCCTTCCTTGCATCATTTCTGGTAGGTACTACCTCACACCTGGAACATTTCACTAGACCTGCTGTTTTGGAGATGAACTTGTCATCACTATAAGCCCCTTGTCTCAAACCCTTACAATCCCGCTTCCTACTCATGAACTTCTAGAACTGACTGTTCCCTCGCTTCCTAATATTTTTTCACTTTTTAGTGGTGTTAATGTTATGGCTGATCCTCTGTCTCCACACCCTGTGCCTTCCTCCCATCTGAAAGACCTCAGCATTCTGGCTGCCAAGGACAACAGAGCGCATTCTGCAAACCAGCCTCATCCTCCCACCTCCGCTTGCTGCCTTTATCTTTCCCCCTCTTTTCCTTTCACACATTTTACTCTTTCTTTCCCCCATCTCCATTCATTCCTCACATCTCCTCCCTGTCCTCGCCTTTTCATGCCATTCTTCTTAGTGGGATTCTACGAGGGCCCTCTGCTCCTCACCCAATCCATCATCTCTGTGCACAGACTCTGACTCTCAGTTCTCGCGCTTTCCCTCCCTTTATCCCCCTCTTCCGGCCCCGCTGCACGCAACACACACAGACACACACACACACATATACAGCACTGACACAGAGGCCTGGCCGGCATTTCTGTCTCCTACAGCGTCTGTTAGGATGCGTCAGACGTGCTGTGCCCAATTATGTGCCTGACTCCTGCAGAAGGTATGAGAGTCTTGGTTGAGATGGTCACCACACACGAGAGCCCGGAGCTCACAAAAGCATTTACATTTTTCTCACTAAGTAACATCAGCCAAGGTCATGCTTGTTGTCTGAGGTTTGCACAGAAACTGAGAACCCAAGGATGCCTCACAAAGCTGCCTGTGTGACTGTAGATCCCACCTAAATCCCTGCCTTGGTTTTCAAACAATTAACTAACTATGAGTTGAACTTGTTGGCTGGAATGAGAACCTGCAGCCACACCTGTGGATTAGACTTAAGGCCATTTGAAAATGGTGGAGAACTGCCCAACACATGCCTCTGAGCATTTCAGTTTAGCTATCAGCTACATTGGCCTTGTAGCTCCAGTGGGAAACTGGAGATGTCTTTGCAATTGTGCTATTTCAGGAGTGTAAGATAAAAGCACTGTGAGGAACCAGGACTCAAAATGGAACTTTCAAAAAGTTCATAAATATGAGCCACTGAGAGGAACAAAAAATCCCTGAAACTATGAGGAAGGACAACTTGATGAATCAAGATATGTATTAGAAGAACCAAGACTCAAGAGCATAAAAGAGGAACACTTAATCTCCATTTCTCTGCCATGGGTATAAACATGCTGTTGTTGCTGTTGAGAGGAAAGCATCAGGAACAACAGCTGGGATTGGATCGCTAAAAACATAAGAGGAACCAAAATGGAACACTTTCTTAAAGTCTTCTACTTTTTGGACACTTTCAATGATCCTGAATGAAGAACTACAGGACTCCAAAAGTTCCCTGAAAGTATGAGAGGATCAAGGCCAAAGAGTATGATCCGCTGAGAAGAACCAATAATCAAGAAACTTGCTGAAACCATTAGAACCAAGACTCAAAAAACTCAATCTACTCAACTGATTTTCCAACAGCATGAGGATGAGAATGCTGAGAGGAACCAAGACTCCTGAGGAAAACCCTCCTCTTCTGACTGACACCACATAGTGAAATTTTTCAGCAAGCAGGAAGGATGATACCTCAGGTGAAATAGCCTGAGGGTGTCGGAACACAGGCACTGAATGACAAAGCCACTGCTGCAGTCCATTTACATTCAAACGGCTTTTGCTAATAGCACAGCAGACACGTGCCACCATGAGCAGGAAGAAGTTAACATACTTCACAGTGTGTGGACTGAAAAAGTCTGCAAGTAAGTACTGAATGTCACTCTCAGATCACAGAAATGATGTTCACCAGGTCTGTTACCAGAACTGGTTGTCAAAACTATTTTGACTTGACATGGCCATCACGTTGCTATTTCTATTGGCTAATTACTCGAACACCAACAGCAGGAACTTGGCTAAAACTTCTGTCTGCTACATAGCTATGGAAAAGATAGTACTTAAGATAGAATTTATTTATTTGTTTGCTTGTTATTCTATTATCTTCTATTGTTCTACACATTCCATTATCCTATTTTCCCCCATCACTTTTCCTATCACTCGGCAACATTCTTTCTCAACACTTTATCTCTTTTTGCCAGAGACTTGTTTACATTTCTTGTTACATTGTGCAATAATGTGAACATGGTGCAGTATTTGAGTTCTCATATCTTCTGTACATGCACTGGCCTACACGTTTTGTGTGACTGTGTTGTCTGTTATGTCTACATGTTGTGTTATGTGCCTACATGCATATGTCTTTGATGTTAAAATTGCACATTGAATATGGAGAAACGCAATGGTTTAGCTACACTATAAGTATAAAGACAATGACGTACATTTTGACTCCATGTTGTTGGGGCTGTGGAACAATTCTATATTCAATTCTATGTTGCTGATTCTTATAAAGAAATAATTTTTTTTAACTGACTGCTTCTTGGACCATGACAGAACATTGCTATACACTGGAACCCACTCACTCCACTAAGGAGCGCCCATACAGAACCATACTCCTCCTAACTTATTATAACTCAGTGAGGCTCACCTGTACACAAGGAATTGTTTCTATTCTTTTGTCTGTTATTACGATCTGGTGTCGACCAGAAGAGGATGGGTTCCCCTTCTGAGCCTTGGTTCCTCCCAAGGCTTCTTCCTACAGATTAGGCAGTTGTCTTGCCTCTGTTGCCTTTGACTTGCTCATTAGGGGCTTGGATACGGATTCTGTAAAGCTGCTTTATAACAACACCAGTTGTAAAAAACACTATACAAATAAATTTGACTTAACTTACTTAGTTTACATTCACAAAATTTCTTATCTTGTTTTGCCCGACACATTTCCATTACCCTTCACATAGTGAAAAATGCTCAGAGAGACTGATGTTAAATTTTCATAGTAAGGTTGGGCAATATGTATTAAACATTCTCATTCTCGTGGCCTTCATTTCGATTATGACTATGTTACAATGATCTTATCTGAATTTATGTGTTTATTTAAATTTGTAATCTGTACTTAAATAGAAACCTATAACAAATATATACAATGTTTAATGCATTTATGAAGTGATTACAAAATAATTCAGCTCAGATCACTATTGGTAATAATAATAACAACAACAACAACAACAACAACAACAACAACAATAATAATAACAACAATACTACTACTACTACTACTACTACTACTACTACTAATAATAATAATAATAATAAGCTTTATTTATAAAGCACTTTTCATACAACAGGATGGAGCTCAAAGTGCTTAGGTAGACATGGAACTGCAGACCTGGAACACTCCATAAGACCTGCTGTTTGGGAGATGCTCTGGTCATCACAATTTGAGCCTTGTCTGAGGCTCAGATCCTTAAACTCAGATCCTTAATGTCATGGCTGATTGGTGTATGTATTGTGTACGTTGCTTTAAAATATCACAATATTTGTTAAGACTTGATCTTTAAGAAAATTTCCAAGCTCTTATGACCTCAGACAATTGCTATTGTTACACTTATGCCACCAAAGTGTTTATCCCAACTGTTTAATTTGTCCAATAACAGGATAACCCGAAATATACTCAGGAATATTTTGTATTGTATGATCTTTTCCTGCTGGGTACCAAGAATACTATAAAGGATTCTGTCACAGTCTTAATAAACTCAGAGTCTTGAAGAAGCAGCATCAAACGGACTCTCGCTTGGGATCCTAAGGTACAGGGAAGCTTCATGGGCTGTGAGACAAGAGGGGTGACTCCCAGCGCAAACACAGACAGTTTACTTTACGTGAACTTTATATTTTGACAATATTATTTATTCATATAATCTAAAAACCTGAAAGATTGGGTAGTAATTGAGCTCAGACAGCTTTTCTAATGAGTTCAGCCACATCTGGACGCACCCTTAGTTGACACCAGGGATTGTTTCTTCTTAAAGTATTGTATCCCCTGACAGAGTTGTCTGGGTTGACAGAGTTCCATTCAGTACCAATGAAATGACTTTAGTATCCAGAACTAAACTTCAAAAATCATTACCTGCCCTCACTAATGCTCTCCTGTAATCACATCCAACCTCGTTCCAACATCTACTGTCTTTCCCAGTAGTGGAGGCTCTAGGCAGTAAGTTTCAGAAGAAAAGCTGGTGTCTACAAACTTATGGACAGTCTGATATTACATCTGTGGATCTGCCACAAATCATGTACGTGAAGAAGTGAAAGCTGAAGTGTGGAAAAGAAGCTGAAGAACAACATCAACAAGTCATTTGAGACTTACCTAACAGACTGTGGGTGGCCCTTAACTCCAGCACCGGCGCTAGAATGAGGAAAAATAGTGGGAAAATCTTCATCCTCCTTGTTTGTGTTAGAACCTCTGAGACCTTCTCAAAGGAATGTTCCTTGGTTTTCTGATGACTTGCTTACGTCAGTGCATCAAAATCACACACTGAGATACAGAAGGTTGGAGGATGAGAACTGGGACTGATGTCCCAGCTAAAGGCTTGCTCTCTTTTCAGACTCGCAGTTCTCTTTTTCTCAGGTTTCGAGAAGGAATGAACAGCTCAGAGTTTGCTGCTTCTCCTTCTGAGCAGAGGGTACATCAACTTATTCACCATGGTTAGCTCTCCTCCAGAAAAGCCAACTAATAAACAAGCCAAAACTTCTAGCCAACTTTTGTTTAATCTTCTCGCTTGTTTGAAGGATCTGCAAAAAAAAAGTTCTCCAGAGTGCTCCAGGCCCAAAGTGCTCAGAAGTTATTTTTGAAGATTGTCCTCCCGTAATACTCCGACTTCGCTCTTCTCTTACTCCTCTCTTCAAGCAGGACTCAAAAAACATTCCTCAACACAACTTCTTTCCATTCTCTTAGTTCCCTCCCTCTCTCCTTCCCTCCTCCCTCTTTCCCTCCCTCTGTGTCTCCCTCTTTTTCTCACAGAGGACCTGAAAAGGCAGGGTGGGGGTTGGGGTGGGGGGTTATATCCACTCAGCCGTGTCAATTAGCAATTTATCACTTCTCAGTCTCAAAAAACTTTTTTTTCTTCGTTTTTTGCTGTTTGTGTGTATTTCTGTGTTATTTACTCCCAGATCGTTTTCCTTGGATTGAGGAATTCCACCCATTTCCCAAATGTCTCTCAAGACAAAGAGAGTGAGTGTGTTTTGTGTTTTTTTGTGGGTTTTTTTTGCAGTGGTGGATAATGGAACCAGACGTCACGTCTCCAACACAAATATACTGTATCTTCTCTCCAAACCCCCCAGTGAAGCTCCACAGATCTTCTGAGTGTTTCTATGCAATGTTGATCATGGTTAAAAAGTGAATCTGAATGAAATTGTGTTGGAGTCCTTTTATGTACCTCATCCACCATGAATCGGTTTAGTTTTTGGACCAAAAATTCTCAGGCATCAGGCAGAGTGTTCATCATCATCTCATGTGTGAGGAAGCTTACAGAGCATGGGTCTCACACTCCAGACTTGGAGGGGCACACATCCCTCCTCAAACGCACTCTGTACACCTGGCAATTAACAGGAGAGCTCAACCAGGTGTGTTTGATGAGGGATCACCAGACTGTGCTGGACACCCGTCCTCCAAGACTGGAGTTTAAGATCCATGTTTTATAGGAACCAGATGTTTGGTTCCATTCAACACCACTGTGAACAGTTCATGCTCTGAATGACTTACACCTGGTTGGTGTTGTGATTTACAACGTAACCGTTTAATTATGCAGGAAATTTGAGATGGTGGTGGGACTGTAACTCGAGTTGGGGCTACAGTCTGTATAGAATACAATTTTGGGCAGTGTCAGTTTCCATTTTATAATAAGATCGATCGATCGATCGATCGATCGATCGATATATCTATCTATCTATCTATCTATCTATCTATCTATCTATCTATCTATCTATCTATCTATCTATCTATCTATCTA
>JBBIGC010077789.1:0-10503 GCA_037576955.1 Lepidarchus adonis
CACACACACACACACACACACACACACACACACACACACACACACACACACACACACACACACACACACATTTTTTCAGTCAGACAGCTCCTTTGGTGTTCAATTTCACCTCAACAGTCAGGAACACACCAACCTAAATATCTGAGGTTTAAATAGAACAAACCTCCTTGAAAATGCTGAGTAACAATGTTATAATCATGTGCACCTGATGTGCGATTTGAGCCATTTTAGTTTGGAATACAGGTGTGTGTGCTGGGTTTTTTTCTAATTCTTCAGCAGCAATCACACTTTTACAGAGGATTTTAAAAAGTCTTTTGGCAATGGCAAAACTATGTGAACCTTTCCTGTTTGTATCTGGTGTGACTCTCTTTGTGCAAAATTGAGAAATTGTAGCCTTTTTCTCTAACAAAGAACACCTGTAAATCTGAAATGTTGGTGGATTTTCTCACATGAACAGCTTGTTTCAGCTTGTTCCCTCGCCAGGTAATTCCCAAGAATGAAATTAAACCTGGCGTTTAATCTCGTATACGAACAAACAAAATGCCAAGTGTAAAGAAGGAGAAGAGAAGGAGAAATTGTTCACCAATTTGACATATTAACAATAATATTGCATATTATTATTACTTTAATAACAGATAATTGATTAAAGCTGTAATTC
Organism: Lepidarchus adonis; assembly: GCA_037576955.1. Classification (NCBI taxonomy): domain Eukaryota; kingdom Metazoa; phylum Chordata; class Actinopteri; order Characiformes; family Lepidarchidae; genus Lepidarchus; species Lepidarchus adonis. The sequence goes on from JBBIGC010077789.1 coordinate 659, forward strand.
AAGATGACTAATATGAAGATTTGTACTTTTTAATCAAGTAAGTGTGGACTATTATATATGCAGTTGATGATAGATGGATGGATGGATGGATGGATGGATGGATGGATGGATGGATGGATGGCTGGATGGCTGGATGGCAGTGGGAAGAGACCCTGAAGAAGTGAATGTTTTAGAGAGCAGAGGAACGAATGTGAGATATTCTAAGCTCTAAGACAGAATACATGATTGTGAATTAAAAGCAGGACAGCTGAGTGGTGCAGGGAGTAGAAGTGGCAAAGGTGGAGGAATTTAAATACTTGAGTTCAACAGTCAAGAGTAACAGAGATTGTGGAAAGGAGGTGAAGAAGAGAGCGCAGGCAGGATGGGGTGGGTGGAAAAGAGTGAAAGGGCAGGTTTACCGAATGGCAGCGAGAGTTGGGAACGGGGGCACTGATGGAAAGACAGACAGCAAAGCTGGAGGTCAGAGAGATAAAGAAGAAGAAGCTGGCCGGCAGGAGGAGACAAGTCAGGCCAAAGAGACTAGAGCAATAAGACTAGAGCAATAGTTTCCCCAAGATACTTTCATCAAAATTCTACTTTGTCATTTGCCGGTATCGTCACCCGGTGTCCTCTGGTGCTCAAACTAAAAAGAGTTGAAAACGGTGTAGCTTGGTCTGGACGACTGTCATACAAGGACCAACTAAAGCACATTCACAAACCAGATGATGTGGGAGATGCTGTTGTAGCTGGTCTGTATTTCTCATCAATAATTTTTTTGTTAATATTCTGAAAGTTTGTACCATTTAGGCTCGACTACAACGTGTTGCTGTGTTTTTAAAAGCCCAGAATTACTTGGCTGGACAGGGAAAGGGCATCAGTCACCAGATGATCACACTAGATATTCAATCCTGCAAAGTTCCTGACCTCACCCTTATCGACCTGCCAGGAATTGCTAGAGTTGCTACAGGTGACCAACCAGTAGACATTGAGAAACAGGTAAGTGTATATTTCCTTTAATGTGATTATTTTATTATGTGTAAAGAAAGAGCAACTAATTTAGTGACTTGCTTGAAGAAAAGTACTGACATTTTGGCAGATTTATTGTCTGTCATTGAAAAAATTAGACATTTTTATCTAAACTGGTGTCAGGTTGTAGTCTGGAGATCCCACCTGCCAGTTTTCAGACGTTGTTTTCTTGTCTCTTGGGTATTTTGAACATTGCTTGTTTTGCTCTGATTTTTGGATTAAAACTGCGCACTGATGTTTTCTCTGAGAAAAATATACTGTGTTGTTCTTATAATTAATGGTGTCAACAGCTTTTGTATAAAGGCCTTTTCACTCCTACTGTGTCTATATTTGTTTACTGATGGTGCCTGAGGTAAAATACGCTCAGTTACAGTATCTCGCAAAAGTGAGTACACCCCTCACATTTTTGTAAATATTTTATTATATCTTTTCATGGGACATCACTGAAAACATGACACTTTGATACAATGTAAAGTAGTCAGTGTACATCTTGTATAACAGTGTAAATTTGCTGTCCCCTCAAAATAACCCAACACAGCCATTAATGTTTAAACTGCTGGCAACAAAAGTGAGTTCACCCCTAATTGAAAATGTCCAAATTGTGTCATGTGACTCATTAGTGTTACAAGGTCTCAAGTGTGAATGGGAGAAGGTGTGTTAAATTTGGTGTTATCACTCTCACACTCTCATACTGGTTTCATGGCACTTCATGACAAAGAACTCTCTGAGTATCTGAAAAACCTGAGTCCGATGGTCGAGACCATACAGCAGTTTTACAGAACAGGTTCTACTCAGAACAGGCCTCACCATTGTCGACCTAAGAAGCTGAGCACACATGCTCAGTTTCATATCCGGAGGTTGTCTTTTGAAAATAGATGTATGAGAGCTGCCAGCATTTCTGCAGAGGTTGTAGGGGTGGGGTGTCAGTCTGTCAGTGCTCAGACCATACGCTGCACACTGCATCAAATTGTTCTACATGCCTGTCATCCCATAAGGAAGCCTCTTCTAAAGAAACAGGTCGTTGAAGACAAGCAGACTAAGGACATGGATTACTTGAACCATGTGCTGTGGTCTGTTGAGACCAAGATAAACATATTTGGTTCAGATGGTGTCAAGCATGTCTTGCAAACAGTCAAGCATGGTGGTGGGAGTGTTATGGTTTGGGGCTGCATGAAGGCTGCTGGCACTGGGGAGCTACAGCTGAGTGTCAGTATGTACTGTGACGTACTGAAGCAGAGCATGATCCCCTTCCCTCGAAAACTGGGCCTCAGGGCAGTATTTCAACATAATAACGACATCAACACACCTCCAAGACGACCACTGCCTTGCTAAAGAGGGTAAATGAGCAGGACTAGCAATCTGTGGGGCATCCTTAAGCGAAAGGTGGGGGAGCACAAGGTCTCCAACATCCACCAGCTCTGTGATGCCATCATGGAGAAGTGAAATATGCTTCTGTCAACCTGTGAAGCTCTAGCAAACTCTGTGCCCAAGAGAGTTAAGGCAGTGCTGGAAACTAGACATTTTCACTTAGGGGTGTACTTACTTTTGTGAGACACTGTAACTGCTAAGCAAAATGACCAGGAATTGTTTCTTGATGTTGCCATGTCCTGAGGAAAATTTAATTCTGTTTTCTTATATATAAAGTAAGCCACGAGGAAAACATCTCAACCTTCTTGTCGTTCTTATCATCTCTCAACTGTTGAACAGATTAAAGATCTCATTGAGAAGTTCATTAACAGACAAGAAACCATTAGCCTGGTGGTTGTGCCAGCAAATATTGACATAGCCACCACAGAGGCACTGAAGATGGCAAACAAAGTTGATCTTCATGGACAAAGGACACTGGGTAATGAGGCAGGATATTTCAGAGTAGTTCAGGCTTTTGAATATTTGAATATGGATGACATGTTCTTGAAACAAACTGGCTTGGGCGACACTGTTTTTGTTTATTTTTGCAGGCATTCTGACCAAGCCTGATTTGGTGGATAAAGGTGCAGAGGAGACAGTAGTAAACACCGTCAGTAACCAGGTGATTCCACTGAAGAAGGGCTACATGATTGTAAAGTGTCGTGGCCAAAAAGACATAAATGCCCATCTGAGTCTGGCTAAAGCTCTACAGAACGAGAGAGATTTTTTTGAACAGCATTCACATTTCAGGTGAGAATAAATGACCATCATATCCTAAAGGACAGTGTGGTGTAGAAAAAAGAAAAAAGTGATCAGTATCAGTCCCTCATGGTGGAGGTTGGATTCTGACTGTTTGAAGGTGTGGACAGGTGTATTTTATACAGATAATGAGTTCCAACAGGTGCCATTAATACAGGTAATGAGTGGAGGATAGAAGAGCTTCTTAAAGAAGAAGTAAAAGGTCTGTGAGGGTAAATACTTTTTGTAGGAGCTAAATACTTATTTCTTTAATTCTTTAAAAATCATACAATGTGATTTCCTGGATTTTTTTCATCCTGTCTCTCACAGTTGAAGTGAACCTATGATGAACATTACAGACTCTCTCATCTTTTTAAGTGGGACAACTTGCAGGATCGGTGGCTGCCAAATACTTTTTTGTCCCATTGTAGCTTTGGGCTCAGTCCTGAAACTTACACTAGCTGTAGAATGAAAGATTGAAAGTAATTGTGTTTCACCAGTGATGATACTGTAATAACAGGACACATTCCTGAAAAAAACCCAATACAAATTCTGTAAAATTGTTTTCATTTATCCAGGCCTCTCTTGGAAGAAGGAAAAGCTACAGTACCTCTCTTGGCAGAAAGGCTAACAAAAGAACTGGTGGAACACATAATTGTAAGTTGAAATAGTTACTTGTTTTAAAGCATCAATTCAAAGCTCCCTCTGCACATCTTGTTAATTCTGAATAAGCCTTTAAACTTTTTTTTATTTCAGAGGTCACTCCCTCAATTGCAAAAACAAATTGAACAGAAATTGGAAAAAACCATTAAGCATTTGAGGGAACTTGGGGATGGAGTTCCTCTAGAGGAAAATGAGAAGAACAATTTCCTTGTTAGGGTAAGGGCTTCACAAAGAGTGTAAGTTGTCCTTGTTAATGTCTGTGGTTTCTTTTCTACATCATTTTGATCTCTTCAAATATATACTGTATAATATTGGCCACACAAAATATTCACACTTTGGGTACAGTTTGGACATTTTCACAAACATACATATACAGGTACATCTAAAAAAATGAGTAAAATATGTCAAGCCTTTATTCCTTGAATTTTCCTTGGATGATTATGGCTTTCAGATAATAAAGCTCCAAATTCACTGTCTCAGAAAATTCTCACCCTAATCAGCTAATTAACTCAAAACACCTGCAAAGGTTTCCTTTAAAAGGTCTCAGTCTGGGTCAGGAGGCTACACAATCATGAAGTAGACTGCTGACTAAACAGATGTCCAGAATTCAGTCATTGACATCCTCCACAAGGAGGGTAAAGCACAAAAGGTCATAGCTAAAGAAGCTGGTTGTCCCAGCAACAGGGACAACTGCATCATTGAGACGATTGCCAAGCAATTTGGGGGAGCTTCACAAGGAGTAGACTGAGGCTGGAGTCAGCGCATCACAGGTCACTATGCATAAGCGAATGATAGACATCTGCTACAAATGTAGCATTCCTTGGGTCAAGCCACTCCTGAACCAGAGACAACTTCACAAGCGTCTTACGTGGACTAAGGTGAAAAAGCACTGGACTGTTGCTCAGTGTCCAAAGTCCTGTTTTCAGATGAATGTACATTTTGCATATCATTTGGAAATAAAGGTCCCAGAGTCTGGAGAAAGAGTGGAGAGGCACAGAATCCATGTTGCTTGAAGTCCAGTGTGAAGTTTCCACAGTCAGTGATGATTTTGGGGCATGTCATCTGCTGGTGTTGGTCACTGTGTTTTCTGAAGTCCACAGACAACGCAGCATCTACCAGGAAATCTTAGAGCACTTTATGTTTCCTTCTGCTGACAAGCTTTATGTAAATGCTGATTTCATCTTCCAGCAGGACTTGGCACCTGCACACACTGCCAAAGGAACCAAAAGCTGGTTCCACCACCATTGTGTTACTGTGCTTGATTTGCCAGCAGACATTTCTGTTTAAAATAAAAAAAAAATATTGATCTTATGTGATATTCTAATTTTCTGAGACAATTAATTTTGGGCTTTATGTATTATCTGAAAGCCATAATCATTGAAATTCCAAAATTCCAAAAAAGTCTTGACTTATTTCACTCTATGTGTAATGAATCAATATATACTGCTCAAAAAAATAAAGGGAACACAAAAATAAAACATCCTAAATCTGAATGAATGAATGTTCTTATTAAATATTTTATTCTTTACATAGTTGAATATTGCAGGCAGCAGAACATTCTCCATGGCATCTCCAGGATCTGCCATGTCTGTCATGTGCTCTGCTTTCATCTGTGAAGAGCGCAGTGAGCCAGTGGCGAAATTGCCAATCTTGCTGTCTCCGGCAAATGCCAAACATTCTGCATGGTGTTGGGCTGTAAGCACAACCCCCACCTGTGGATGTTGGACCCTCACACCACCCTCATGGAGTCAGTTTGAACGTTTGAGCAGACATATGCATATTTGTGGTCCACTGGAGGTCATTTTGCAGGGCTCTGGCAGTGCTCCTCCTGTTCCTCTTTGTTGCCTCCACTTCTTCTAATGTACTGGCCAGTCTCCCAGTAGTGTCTCCATGCTCTGGACACTACACTGACAGACACAGCAAACCTTCTTGCCACAACTCACATTGATGTGCATCCTGGATAAGCTGCACTACCTGAGCCACTTGTGAGGGTTGTAGACTAATCTTATGCTACCACTAGAGTGGAAGCACCGCCAGCATTCAAAAGTGACCTAAACATCAGCCAGAAAGCAGAGAAACTGAGAAGTGGTCTGTGTTCACCCTCGCAGAACCTCTTTTATTGGGGATGTGTTGATAACAGTTTGATTTCACAGAAGTGTGATTCACTTGGAGTTACAATATGTTTTCAAGGGTTCCCTTTATTTTTGTTTAGCAGTGTATTTATATATATATATATATATATATATATATATGTAACCTGTTTGCCTCCTGGGAATGGAGAAGCCTTTATAGACATCAATTAGGACTAAAGCAGCTGATATCAATTAGTACTGATAGGGGGCAGAGTTTCTCTCTCAATACTGACCGATATCGAGTGAGCTCCTGGCTTTCTGTGACATTTGGCACCTTGTTATCTTCATGTGTTCAATACTTCTTCCCTGTGTATTTTCACTTTATTACACATAACTCAATTTATGGATTTAAATGTTTAGATGTCTTTGCATGAATTAAATACTTCAGTTGATATTGACATCTGATGCAAATTTTGTTTTACTGATAAATTTAATGATAAAAATGCTGATGTGTCAAATACCTATTCCCGCTGTATACAGTATGTGTACTGATCTTTTTTTAATGTCTGTCACACTTAAATGTTTGCCAAGATAAAAAACACTGCTGATCAAAAAGAACATTAAGGCTTGTCTCAATTTTGCCAGAATGCATCTAGATGATCTCCAAGACTTTTGGGAAAATACTCTGTGGACTGATGTGAAAGTTTATCTTTTTAGAAGTTGTGTGTCCCATTACACCTGACGTAGAAGTAACACTGCATTTCAGAAAAACTTCATACCAACAGTAAAACATGGTGGTGGTAGTGTGATGGTCTGGGGCTGTTTTGCTGCTTCAGGACCTGGAAGACTTGCTGTGATAAATAGAACCATGAATTCTGCTGTCTACCAGATCTCAAGCTGAAACAAGGTTAGGTTCTGCAGCAGGACAATGATCCAAAACACACCAGCAAGTCCACCTGTGATTGGATGAAGAAAAACAAAATGAAGACTTTGGAGTGGCCTAGTCAAAGTCCTGACCTGAATCCTATTGAGATGCTGTGTGACCATAAGAATGTGGTTCCTGCTCAAAATCCCTCCAATGTAACTGAACTACAACAATTCTGCAAGGATGAGATTGGGCCAAAATTTCTGAAAAAGACTCATTGCAAGTTTTCACAAATGCTTGATTGCAGTTGTTGTGCTAAGGGTGACCCAACCAGTTATTAGGTTTAGAGGGCAATCACTTTGTCACACTGGGCCATGTAGGTTTGGATTTCTTTTCTCCCTTAGTAATAAAATCCTTCTCTTAAAACTTTTCTTTCTTTTTTTTTTTTTAAAGAAAATTAATGAGTTCAACCAGGTTCTTACAGATGTAATGAGGGCAGAAGAAGACATCAGAAACTCAGACACCAGGGTTTATAACAAAATAAGAACAGAGTTTGGAAAATGGAAGTCCTACTTGGATAAGAAGGCTACCACACGTGAGTTAGTCTCATTTGGTTCTCCTCAAATAGTAACCAAATATAAATCAAATATAAATGTAATTGCTTTGTCTGACTATAAACCTTGCTATAAAACTTTGATGTGTGCTGCTTAGCCACACTGAGCTGCTTGCTAACTATCAGGTTAGCGCAATAATGAAGTAATATACAACATTTTGTTTTTATTGCTTTAATTATATACTTAATAATGCTGCAAAGTGTCCTTATAGTCAATCAGGAACCTAAAACAATATGTTTAATTTAAAGGATTGGAGCTATAATAAACGAGGAACCTAGAACAGATCCAATGCTTTTATCCTGGGTGTTGAGTGTTCTGCTAATTTCAAGACCTTGTTGTTCATACTTGGTTCTTGTTCCTGTGTTGTCTGTTAAGAGGTTAGATGTCTCTGTTGCGTCTTTCCTGTCTGTTATTGTTGTTTGTCTAGTCGAAGAGAACCTCAGGGATGAGGTTGAAGAGTACACAAAGATCCGCAGAGGGAAGGAGCTTCCTGGATTTGTCAATTACAGAACATTTGAGAACATTGTCAAGAAGCATATAGAGGAGCTGGAGGAACCGGCAACAAAATTACTGTCAGATATCACTGGTGAATATTACAGATTTATCCAGTTGTAGTCTAATATGCACTGACTCATTTACAAACTTAATTATTAGCAGCTATATATCTTGATTTCTCTCCTAATAAACCTTATTTTCTTTCATTTCTATAAGAGATCGTCTACTCCTGCTTGAACGACATTATAACGTCTCATTTTGAGTCCTTTCCCAACCTGCTGAGAGCTGCTAAAGAGCCAATTGAAGATCTACGTGAACAAGAGTTTGAAAAGGCAAAAGACAGAGTGAAAGCACAGTTTAAGATGGAGAAAATAGTCTATTGTCAAGATGGCATCTACAGTTGGAAACTAGAGGCTGCCAAAAATAAGCCAGTGCCCAATAGGTACCCACCCATCAGTGCTGACATACGGGAGATGACTCAGCACTTGAATGCCTATTTCATGGTATGTTGCTGCCATATGAATGACTGTGTTTATCTATATGAAAGCTCCACATTATCCATAGATACAGTACTGTATGTGTCTGCATTATTAAGGCTGTAATTTGTTTTATATAAATGGATGTTTGTTTATATACAGTTGTGCTCATAAGTTTACATACACTGACAGAATTTATGATTTCTTGGTCAATAAATATTTTATTTATTATATTAAATATTTTATCTATCTTTTTGTCAGAGAATATGAATGATAACACAAACAATTTTTTCAAATAATTCATGGTGTTCACATGCGGTGTGTACATTTTTGATCAGGGTCATTTGGGTAGATTCTGTTGTCATTATGATTATGATTAAAAAAAGAGTAATTACACAGTTGTTTGACAATAAATGGCTTTGGTCAAACACTAACCATGAGTGTAAGAAAGGTTTTTGTGTGATCATTCATAGTCTCTGAAAAATGGTAATCATAAATTCTGTCAGGGTATGTAAACTTATGAGCACAACTGTATATGAGTAAAACCAAAGAGCTCACTTAAGACTTTAGCAATCTTATTGTTGCAAATCATACTGATGGCACTGGTTACAGGAGAATTTCTAAACTCTCTCTCAGATATGCAGTGCCTTTTGACCTCCAAACATGGTGTGTATTATAGCATCCAAAGAGATTAATTTTGGTCTCATGTGACCAGACTGTACTCTCTCAGTATTTCACAGGCTTGTCTAGATGTTGGTCAGCAAACATTAAACATTCTTCAGCATGCTTTTTCTTCAGCAGTTGAGTCTTGCATGGTGAGTGTGCATACAGGCCATGGTTGTTGAGTGCATTACTTGTTGTTTCCTGTAAAACAGTTGTACCTCCTAATTCCAGTTGTTACTGAAGCTCTCCACAAGTGGTCCTTGGTTCTTGGACAACTCTTATGATAATTATTTTCAGTCCTTTGTTTGAAATCTTGAGGGGAGCACTTGGTATTGGTCGGTTTATGGTAAAATGGTGTTCCTTCCACTTCCAGATTATGGTCCCAACAGTGCTCACTGGAACCTTCAGTAGCTTAGAATTTTTTCTGTTACCAATGCCATCACTATGTGAAAATTCATCTGGGGAGAATTTCATGTCAACAGCACCTTTAGAGATACATTTACTTAGAAAATCAGTGATGTGTTGTATATGTATTTTATAGATAGATTAGATAGATACACAATATTCTGAAGATTATTCCATAACTGTGGGGCTTTATAGGAGAAAGCTCTGCCCCCTGCTGTGACCTTTGCAACATGGGGAACCAGTAAAAAGTCTGTGATACTGTGATACTGTGGTGCAAGACCAGTTAGTGCTATATAGATTAATAATACAATTTTATATTCAACGCAAAATCTGATTGAGAGCAGTTTAAATTAGATAAGCTGGGCGTGATGTGCTCGTATTTTCTGGTTCTAGTAAGAACACTTGCTGCTGCATTTTGGACTAATTGGAGTTTATTTATGGA
>JBBIGC010077809.1:0-10503 GCA_037576955.1 Lepidarchus adonis
TGTTTATCAGTACATTGCAGAAAATAATGAACTTTATCACAATATGCTAATTTTTTGAGAAGGACCTGTATATACATGCTGATTTTCCAAACCTGGTGTTGGTGTCTTGTTTAAATGAGGTTTATCTAAAACCATGAAACACATTATCTAAAAGTATAATTCAGAACAAAAAGACGACTTGTTTGTTTCCGGGTTTTCAGTGGTGTGTTGGGGGGAGCAATGCATTATGGACTGTGTAGGGTGTTAAGCGGAGAACAGGTGGAAAGAGCTTTGTTTTTGGCGGAGAGTTAGCCTGTTAGCGATAGAGCACGAGTTAGCAGCGCATGTTGGAGCAGCTTGGACCTGTGAATGTGGAACACAGCTGAGAGAAAACGGAGAGAAAGAAAAAGTCACTGGTCCCGAAACTGAACTCTGCCTCCGAGTGGGTCTCTGGTTCAGAAGTGCATTGCACTACTTGTAATCTATTGAATCAGTCGGACATTTCCTGCACTGCTGCTGCTTTCAATACAGTTTTAATGTCATTGTTTAAGGTTGTATTCTGTTCAAAGTTTTCTCATCTCCTTCTCAGTAAAGAGTTTGGACTCCACCTATCAGCAGTCAAACAAATCCGTTCACAACTGCGGGACGTTCAAGTCCGGTGTTACTCTGCTCAGAAGTGGTCGACCATCAAAGATATTTCCCACTGCAAGACGTCAAAGTTTGAGAGCTTACAAAGGGGAACCCACATTGTCTCTGGCAGATATTGATGTCCATTGGTCAGAAGACTTCTGGTTAGCAATGGTGTATATGGATCTTTTTTTATATGTAAAAATATGACCAAATACAATATTTTTTGGTTGTGTAACTAGGTTTTCTTTTTTTTTTTTCTTCATATTTTTTCTGATTTGGTTTTAAGTAAAGGAAGACTCCGAATGTTCTGTATCACCAAATGTGCACTCGACTGGTGCATCATTCATCACTTAATAATTAGTGTATATCTGACTTTCACCTAGGAATGCATGTAGTTCTTAATGGTAACAAACTTTGAAGACTTTTTTAAACTTTTTTTTATATTAATTTAAATTCAGTTATTTTCTTCAAATTATCACTCAGGTCCTTTTCAGACTCTGAGTCTCGAGTGTAATGTCCCTGAGCACAGATTCTAAAGCTCTAAATAATAGATTTAATAATATTTACCTGCTTTAATTAAAAGTTGTCAATGTTAAATAATATAGTATACAGTTTAAAATTGCAGCAGAAAACTTAATCAAATTGTGAGTTTCATATTGAAACAGTTAATTATACAACTCCACACTGGACAGTTGTGAAATACAATCGACCTGTTAGAATCGTAAAGTGAAACCAAAACTTATTATGTGTGTGTTTTGTAGAAAACCTGTTTGTTGGACGGGTTAGAGGTCAGGAAGGACAGAGTGGTGTGTGTTTTTTATACACACACACTCTACAACAACCTTCTGGGTGATCGTGGAGTTATCAGTGTGTGTGCAGACGCACTGAAGGTGCCATGCCCTCTTTTACACTGCAATAAGTAGATTCTCTCTCTCTCTCTCTCTCTCTCTCCCTCTCTCTCCCTCTCTCTCTCTGTGTCTGTCTGTCTTTCTCTTTTCCTCCCTCCCCTGAAAAGAGGTAGGACTGGGCGGGGCTAGTGGTTTCTGGCTTTTTATTGGCTATTTGCCCAGACATGCGTTATCTACTTTTGAACATGTCCTGACTCCGCCTAGATAGTGCCTGGCACTCGACCTGTGCCACTCCGCCCACCATCGTTGCATCACTGCTTAAGCGAAAGAGGAAGACCTGCGACCATTTCTTACTTGTTTTTTTGTCGTCAGGTGGTAAGGCTAGACTCTATAGAGAGAGAGAGAGAGAGAGAGAGAGAGAGAGAGAGACTGCACAGGTGAGTTTGACTCGTTCTGTAGGGGCAGTAAACAGCCGGATAGTGAACACGACTGCACTCGCTGCGAGTAACTGCTTGTGCTTCAGCTGCAAGTCAATATGAGCAGGAAATCCAGCTTTAATGTTTTCTGCCTTTTATTGGATGCTAACTGAACGCTGTGAACTCCTAAAAACATTAAACGGAAAGAAATTCTCACTCTACCGCCCATGGGCCGAGGGTAAAGTCGCTCTGAAGGTTCTGCCCTGGATCGGGATGTGCCCTAGTGAGGCGGTTTTGAAGACACTTCATTTCCTATGAGAAGATGGTGGGTCGTGGTGCTGTGACACGGTGTGTGAAGTGAACAAACACACATGGATTTCCTCAAGAGCCTCGTCCCCACAGTCATCTCAGGGGACGGAGGAGGGCTTGGGGAGCCCGGAGGGTTGTTGCCACGGGAGACGGGCCCTCGTCTGCTGAGGATGAAGCGTCTGAGTCTGTTGTCGATGGGACAAACCATCGAAGAGGACCCACGCGGGTTGACCCATCCTTCCCGACCACCCCGACTGACCAGGCGTTACGGCAAAGGTACGGATGGGTAGAAAGGAAGGAAAATGGGTGTGGTAGATGGAGAGAGTGGTGAGGATTGAAGAAAGAGTCTGTAAATACTTGAATGGCCTTTTTGTGAGAGTCATTAACTGAGGCACGGCATTGTTTTGTGTGAGCTAGACATTTATATTTGTAATAGTGTTATTACCTTTAATTAAATATACACAAAAGTGTTGATTTGCAGAAGTTAGATTAATGTTTTTGTGTATTTCGCTCCGTGGCGTGAGGTGAAAGGTGGGGATTGTAAAGTTTGAGTAAGATAACACTATCTGAAGTCTTTCAAGCCCATGTTGATAGAGAAAGTACACATTACCTCATGTTCAACCAGGTTATTGGTAGGTTTATTGCTTTTTCTGAATGACATTGCTAAAGGCATTGCTGAGCTGCCTGGCTGTAGTGGGAGAAGCGGTTTACACTCAACACTGGCTGGAACGCTGCTTGGCTTTGAATCAGATAGAGGTCGTCTGCAGGCAGTAGCATTACTGCAAACTCTTTCATTACTCTTTTGGGTTTAACAAGAGTTCATGAGAAAACATTGAAGGTAAAGTTTTTATAATTACACTGTGATGTTGCGTTTATTTAATACATGGGGCAGCCATAGCCTAATGGTTAGAGAAGTGGGTTTGTGACCGAAGGGTCCCAGGTTCGATTCTTGGGACTGGGCAGCAGCTGAAGTGCCCTTGAGTAAGACACCTAACCCCCAACTGCTCACCATGTACGTCGCTCTGGATAAGAGCGTCTGCCAAATGCTGTAAATGTAAATCATAATGAAGCTTGGAGATATGCAAAAAAAAATTATTATTAAAAATTATTTTTCCCATATCATTCAAAATCTATATATATCATGATATAATTTTTTTTATTCATGTTTAAAGGTTGTTTTATATAGTAAGTGAGATTTAAATGATGCTCTAAGGTTCATTCTAATGTGAATACAGGGGGTCCTTGACTTGACTAAATAATTATATGTGCATATTTGTCATTTACGGTGTTAGAATGCAGTTGAACGTTTACTAAGTGCTTTACAGTAATATGTGAGCACCAGTGCATGCAGTGTGAGTGAGCCTGCACAGTTTTAGTGTTGAATCAGAGTTGATGTGTATTGGTGAGTGAGATGTGGGTTAATAGTGCACTGTGTGTGTGTGTGCACGCAGGTCTTATTGTGTAAATTCACAACAAACCTGTAAAACGAATTATTTGCAATTTGAGTGAGCATATTTGGTTTTGATCGTCTGTTATCTACCTGCCAGGGCTTGCGCATGGCTGTAGCTTTGACTGCATGTGTTCGCTCATCTCTAAAGCTCGACTCCACTCCCTCTCCACTCCCAGCACTGTGGCTGAACCCCACCTTGCCTTAGTGTGACACACACGTAGATGACAGATCCTGATGTACAGGCTTCTTAAGCAAACTGTAAAGCCAAACTAGCTGAGTACACATTGTTACATGAATATCATCATCATTATTATTACACACTGTTGAACACGGAGAGCACTATCTGCAAAAGTGAGCTTGGTTCTTTTGCACCACCAGAATAAGAGAGGAAAAATATTAAATGGACATATAAGAACGTATCAAAATATAAGACTTTACAAATATTTGAAATGAAAATGTGAAATGTGGTTACTCTATAGAAACAGATACAAATACAATAAATTCTGTCCATCTTTAGGCCAGGAGAAGGACTAATAACAGGCTTTTGCAGATGCTAAATCTAGGGTTCCACCCATATGGAATTCCTCTGTTAAATACCAGTCATCAGCACCTTTTTATGGCTACAGTCAATGCTAATAACCATTCATTTAACTTTTATTCATTTTTAACATTCACATTACACCCTTTATTAGTACGTTGAGCTTAAGAGTTACAGTACAGATACTGGCTTCCTCACATTATTTAGGCTATATACAGTGATGAGTAAAGAACACTAAGCAAGATTCTTCTGCGTTCTGGGGGCGGAGCCAACGCATTAAAATGTCTGTCACCTGCATTTTAAAAGAGAAACGATTGAACACATGAACAATCAACAGATATTTATTATTTTTTATGTTTTTATGACTTCTGAAATACTAAAGCTACTTTTTTGAGCCCACAACACAGATACAGACTATTGAAGCCACATATTTGACAACTTATAAACCAGATATGCTAAGCTAAGTATTTGTAAATTATTTTAAAGACCCTTTTGTTCAGCTGCTGTAATCTACTTGTCTGCATTGCATTTGCCAAAATACTTTCAGGCTTCTTCCTGAACCTCAATATTCTCAGGATTTTATACTTTGGGTCCAACATGTATGCACACAGTGGATGGTGTACTTGTCATTTTTCTGATGTTTAAAAACACTAATGCAATGCAGGCAAATAAATTACAAAAGCTGAACAAAGCTTGAATGGTCTTTAAAATACTTTTACAATTTTTTCATTAAACCGGATCATCTTTAGAGTATCCAGCTCCCTGATAAGCTGGCATCTTTAATGAAATTGTGCTAGTTAGCTAAGCATATCTGGTTTAATAGTTGTCAAATGTGGGCCTTTAATAGTCTGTATCTGTGCTGGGCTCAAAAAAGTATCTTTAGTAGTTCAGAATTTTTTTAAATCATTGTGCATGTGATGGAGGAATGCATAATGCATGTAGGGGGTGTGGTCTTAATAGCCCTGCAGTAAATGGTGTGCTTTATGTCTGTGATTGAGAAATAGTATAAATACTCAACTGTGTTTCCATCAAATCGGATTGTTTTAGCCAAGATTACTACAAGATTGCTACAATATATTTCTACCAACTATATTTTATGTTCCCAACCTTTTTTATCCCAATAAATTCTTGTTATTTCTCTTTCCGGAATTTTGAAACCCTAGTAAGAAGATTGCTACACCTGCTCCCCATTCACACCTGAGATGTGTCATATCATCAGTGTTGTCCCATGAAAAAATATAATAAAATGCGTATAAAATGTGTGGAGTATACTTACTTTTGTGAGATACTATGAAACATGGTGGTGGAATCATCATGGCTTGATGTGTCTGTGCTTCACAGACCGAGCAGGTTGCAGTCATTTATGTTAACTGTGAATCTTGCTTTATATCCAAATATGAAAAGTTAATTTGAGGCCACCTGTTCATCCAGACCTTTTAGCAGCAGCAGCATCATTCTAAGCACCTTTGCACCTTAATAAAGAAAAGGATGTTATTTTTTTAAACCTATTGAAATGTGTGGGATGTGAAAAGGGGCGTACATGAAAGACTACCCTCTAACATCTTGAACTAACTAAAGGAATTTTGCATGGGAGTGATTAAAATTTTCAACAAGTCAATGTCAGACTGTGGGCAGCTAGACAAAATGCCTACGAAACGTTATTTCTGCTCAAGGGGTAAATACTAGCTTATCAGGGCAAGGAGTACTTACTTCCTCCACAAAAGAGTATTTTATTCTATTCATAATTTTTAAATAATTATTCATATAGTCTGTGTTTTTGTGGTTTTGTTCAGTAAAGATGGTGAAAATATTAGTTTGGATGTGTAATTTTTTAAAAATTTTATTAATTCTTTGGGTTGTGGGGTGGGGTGTGTGCACATTTTATTCATATAATTGTAGGTAACTGAAGTTAAGCCTTTTTCATGTTTTAATATACCAAATCAGACTCCAAATAAAGCCATATTTCACACATTCTTTAGTTTAAATGGCAGATGTGTGGAATCTGTCATTTTTAAATGGTTCAAACTTTTGTTTTTGCGGTTTAGCCTTAGTTTGAGGTATTTGTGGTAAAAATAAAACCTAAAAATATTATTTTCTTCAATGTGAATCACTCATTCCCACTAATGACTTGAAAATTCCCAGTAATGTGTGGGCTTTTTTTTCCTGCTGATGACATGAACACTCACACCCTTTTCCAAATATTTCCACACCACACCTATACTTCCAGTGACTGGTGAACTATGCTAGTTTGTTCTCATTCTTTCTCTTTTTCGTTCTCTCTTAACACAGCAATTCAATGTTTATGAATTGTTTACAACGTTAGGGTTAGGGTTAGTGTCTCAGAAGTAAAGAAGGACAGATGCAAAGACTCAAAGCCTCAACAAATTTTTGGAAATAATGTTCCTCAGTTGTGAAGTCTTTGAATATCTCGTAATCTACAGTAGCGTCAAAAGATTTAGAGAATCTGGAGAATTCTGTCATGAAAATCACAAGGGACACTTTCAGAAATCATGGTCTACGAACAGTTTGCCATTCGCAAATACACTTTAAAACTCGATCACGTAAAGAAGGAGCCATATGTGAACATGAGCTAGCGTTTTAATGGAGGCAAAGTGGAAACTGTTCTGTGGTCAGATGAAACGAAACTTGAAGTTGTTTTTGAAAAACATTGATGCAGTATCCTCGAGACTACAGAGGGGATGCGATTTTCAGCTTTTATTAGAACTCTGTTAAAAAAACAGAACTGTTTAAGCACCTAGAATCTTAGACAAGAATGGGACAGTTGCTCTTTACAGACTTTTGTTAAAAGAAGAGCAGGTGCAACACAGTGGTAATTTGTTTTAGATGTCTTCCTGCCATCAAATTGAAAATGACCTTTTTTGGTTAATTGGTACATTTGCGGAGTTTAAGTGTTTGCTGTTTGACGTTTTATTTTTAATAAAATTTGGGTTTTGAAATTTTATCATTGTATTCTATTTTATTTACATTTTATAGTGTTCCATTTTTTTCTTAAAGGATCATTTGTTTAGAGGATAAAGAGGTCCTCCTTTAATTAAATTATGAAAACCTGTGTTCCTTTGCATGTCTGCAAGCATACTGGAACATTTTTGCATGTGTTTGTGTGTGGTTTTATGTGCAGCAACTTCACCATGTACAATGTCTCTTACTTGTTAGTGGCTTCATTAATATCTTTCTGCACAACAGACTGAACTTTTCTAACCGGTATAAGCACCAGCGCGGTAGTCAGTTTGAAGAGACGCCGCTAATTCACAGTGAACATTGATGGTGAATAACAGTATATCCAGAGTTCCACAGATTACGAACGTCATCACATTTACAGCACAGACTCAAAAACAAGCACAGGTCACAGTCTCCAGCTTCTCTATTCAAAAACATTTATTTACATCGTCAAAGACACACAGGCTGAATTAAAACATTAAAGGTCTGGTATATAGTGTAGGTCTTTACAGCAAATAATAACTAATTAATTTAAATAATTTACATGCAAATATTAAAGAGTACTTGTAATAATAATTAAAAAAATCGATGACGGTGTAAAGTTTTGGTGCCAGTTTGGCATGTTTTTTCTTATTCTTGGAATTGAATGCAGTATCATTTTTGCCCAAACACACACTGTGTAAAAGCAGCTTTATAAATATCTATACCGCAGTGTGTGTGTTTAGTCATGCGTTTACCCACAATATGGCCTTATTGATAGTTTAAACACAGCTTTCTCCTAGTCCCTGTCTCTTCATATCCTTATCTGTGTGTGTGTGTGTTTTTGTGTGTGTGTGTGTGTGTGTGTGTGTGTGTGTGCGTGTGTGTGTGAGAGAGAGCAAGGTGCATCTCTCCCTACTCAGAATGACTCAGCCACTTATATTTATCATTAAAATTCTGTCAGTTTGTCCTCATTCATGCAGAAAGGAGAGAATATGGCTGAGCGAGGAAGTGTAGGATGTGGTATCTAGAAATGGGTGTGTCTGAGTTGTAACCTTACCCCTGTCACTTACACACACCACACATCCTATACTCACAGCCCTCACTTCTCTACAGCCTCGTCTCAGCAGTTGTCCCACATGCACTTGAGTGGAAATCAGGTAATTCTTTAAACTTTACTCATTCATAAACCATAATAACAAAGAAGAGAAGTGTCATGAATAAGATGCGACCTGCCTTTCTTTTTTCTTCTCCTTTTTATTTCTTTTTTTAATTAATTTGTTGTAAGCCAGAACTATCCAGTAGTTAATATGCTGCATTCATCTTCACCTGGAAATATCATTACTATATTTCCCCAACAGTAAACCGCCCCACGTTATCGGCCGCAGCGTCGCTGAATTTACAGATGTGAAAAGAAGAATGTAATTTGGCTTTTACACTTCTATACTGGAGCCGAGATCATGTCACAACACAAGAACTACGCTGCAGAATTTAAGCTCCACACAACATCTGCAACATCTGAGATAAACATGTGTCTGACATCAGCACCGGTCACAATTGATGACGTTTATGCATCTGAATTTGAAGGATTTGAAGAAAATTAAACCTAATAATTGTATCATTTCAGTGTTGCTAATTTTCTACTGAAGAATTTACATGTAGACGGATGATTGACAGCGCTGTCCTGCAGTAGCTTGTTATTATTACAGGTGGGAGTTTCTATCCAGAGTGATGTACAGGTTGAGCAGTTGGGGGTTAGGTGGGCACTTCAGTCCACTGGCTGCTTCTGATCAAACTCCTCCTCCTCCAACCATTAGGCCAAGGCTGCTTTTTGTGTGTGACTTTGCTTCTGAGTAACACACACGTGTAACCGGCATGTGAAGGCAGCTGTAGTCTGTAGGGTGCAGCTCTGGTTCCTGCACTGCTGACAGGTGCGCTTGTTTCCTGCAAGGTGAGCAGAGTCTCGCAGCCGCTCTCCGTCCAGGCTGCTGATGTCATCACGGCTGCAGTGGCAAACGGCTCAGACTGACATCTCCACATCTGCTTTTTAATGGAGCCGTTACACCAGCATGTTCAACACAGTGGAATTGTCTTTGGGACATTTGCACTGTTTGTTTGAACTTCATTTGTCGACTCTTTCATGGCTTTGTTTTGTGTAATGGAAAACACACTTTTCTGGTCACCAGTATCTGCGTAGTGTGACCACAGTTACCATTGTGCTGTGTTGGAGACCTTGCGGATTGAAGTGTGTTGCAGCAAGTAAACACGATCTACGTGGTTGAGACGCATTATTTGTTCCACATGGGACGTTTTTGGTTGTAGCACGGTTTAGGTAATGTCTCTGCACGACATGCAAAAATAACACACTTTGTTATTGTGCGTGTCCATCAAATCTCCTATTGTTAATAAAATTGTCCACTTTGTGGGAGGAAACCGGCTCTGACTCATTGCGAGCCTGTAATGATGAATGTTATGAAGGTTGAAACGCACTGTGCTGTGTGTTCGCTGTGCGAGTTGCATCATTTCTTTGTTCTGTCTGGCACTAAAGATGGACTTGGGAGTAGGATTACCGTTCATATTGATTATTGTGCTTTCATTTTCTTCTTACTGCCATTCTCTGCTTTCTCCATGTCTACTCCCCCCTTCTGTCATTCTCTCTGTCTGTCTCTCTGTCTGTCTCTCTGTCTCTCTCTGTCTCTCTCTCTGGCTCTGGCTCTCTCTCTCTCTCTCTCTCTCTGTTTATGTCTGTCTGTGCTGGTGAGTGCTGAAACGCTCTGCAGGAAATGCGCTGGTGCTGTAGCCTCATGGGGAAGGAGGAAGCGAGGTTTCCCACACTGCTTGGAGACGGGAGCGTTGGCTGTTTACACATGTTAATGTGTAAAGTTGTCACATTCATTAACCTTTTTTTTTTTACAAAACTGTCTGTGTGTGTGTGTGTATGTATATATATATATATATATATATATATATATATAGTATCCGGCGCTGGAAATGTGACCATTACCGATGCTGTTTTATTTGAAAAACCAAACCGCTTGGAGCTGAACGCTTATATTGAAGTACTGACCCCAGATTCATCAATATTAACAATGTTCAGTTCTCAGATGGTCGGCTGTGTCGCTTCAAGGCCACATGCAGCGTAGTCAAGTCATTTGTGGTGAAAGTGCAGGTTCTTACTTTTTAACCCATTACGATAGCTCACAATGGGGTTTGACTGTGTTGTTTGTGTGTGTGTGTGTGTGTGTTATATATTTATATATGTGTGTGTACAAAATACTTTTAAGGTTGATCAGTGAAAACACTGGAAATCTGAAATATCGGAAAAGGTGGAGCTGGAACACATTGTTCCTCCACCCTCTGATGCAGTATTAGTACAGTACTGTAGAGCAGGAAGTA
>JBBIGC010077819.1:0-10503 GCA_037576955.1 Lepidarchus adonis
TGGACACTGCTCTGTAAAACTGGACACTGCTCTGTAAGACTGGATACCTCTGTTTAAGACTGGATACTGCTCTGTAAGACTGGACACTGCTCTGTAAGTCTACCCACTGCTCTGAAAGACTGGACACTGCTCTGTAAGACTGGACACTGCTCTGTAAGACTGCACACTGCTCTGTAAGACTGGATACTGCTCTGTAAGACTGGACACTGCTCTGCGAGCTGCAGCTTGTGTAAGTGTATGTTATTTTCAGGGGTTGTGTTTCAATTACTATAGCCACCTACAGAGTGCAGTAGAATCCTGTAGCTTTTATGTTTACTAAATAGAATGCTAGTCTGTATTTTGGATTGGTACGTGCCCTGACTGTGGTCTAATGCGCGAGCTTTCTTCACGAGCAACACACACTATTTTTTCAAATAAGTGACACGCACGGTTTCTTCAGGAGTAACGCACACGATTTCTTCACGAGTTGTAGGAATAGATGTAAAATGGAACTCGGACAGCGTAGTTACAGGGTAGTTACGATTCAGCCGACGTTCTAGTGTTAACGTGCATGTAGTAGTACTGCAACTCTATAAACTACTGCATTTAAGGTGCATTCATTTACCTGAAATTAAAAAAAAATCCTTATTCAAACATTTTTCATGTCACATCACTTCATATCTGCTGCTCTGTGCTGTGTGTGCGCACATGCTCAGTGCAAAAAACACTGCCACCTACTGTAGTGGATGTGCAATTACACTTTACAAAAAAGCATGTTCCCAAGAGTCAGCGGTGACGTAGTGGTCAGGACGTTGCCCTTGGAGACCACTGAGGTCCCCTCTACACTGCTGTTGATAGCTGCCCACTGCACACATGTGGATGGGTTAAATGTAGACGTCACATTCGTTTTTGTGCTCATCCTCTCCTGATTCACAGTCTTCTCTGAGCTCGGGCTCTGTTCATTAAATCAGGGTTTGATTTTAGCTCGTGCTAAAGCTGTCCAGCACTACACTTCTCCCCTTTCTACTTATGTCTGTTTTTATATATTTCATATTTACATCTTACGATTAAGACATGGGCTGAACCCGGGAGAAAGCATGTCGGACAAACTTCACAGAACAATCGCATCTAACCTAAAATGCTATGCAAAATACTCAGTTTTTCCAAATTTTTGCGTTTTTAATATTACATTTTCATCTAAAATTATGACATGTTGCTGTTTTTTTTCATTGTTTGGCACACTTGTTATCCTTTCCAACCTTCCCAAATTGAATCTGACGAAACAAAATAGTGCAGCTTCATATTTTAAGCTAAAAATGGGATTTCTGTCACAATTCAGTAAACAGATGCTATGAAAGAACCCGTGTGAAGATGGAGCATGAATGGGGCAGTTATGTCACTGTTGGCCCAGGAGTGTGCGGTTACTAATGGACCCATCCTTGGTTACATCTCTTTGATTCTTTCACACCTAATGTTAACAGTAGCAAGAATGAATAAACTTAAATGTATTTTTTACTCTGCATTTGCTCACAGATTGTGACTAGTTTGTGTTTTTTTTAACAAATTGGTAAATGTGTGATGATTCTCTGGCAGTTGGGTTTCACCAATCAGTTCTCCACAGTTTCTAGCATCTTTTTTGCAGACATGTGTTCTTTGGCAAGAAGGATAATCATATTCAGGACGGGTGTTTGGCTTCGGTTTGGTTCGCTTGGCAGTGGAAATGAGAACAGAATGCATGATGAAGGGTTTTGGGACCAGACTGATACATACTGCACCTTTAACATGAGGACGTCATGGTTCAGCTCCAGGAATTTAATAATCATAGTGGAGAATGATTGTGTTAAAATTACGCCTGATACAGCGAAGAATCATGGGATATATTCAGTCCTCCAGAACAGCATGTAAATGCGATGTAGGCGTTTTCTTTGTGCTCATTAAGATTTTGACAGAAATTGACGGCATCTCCAAACGCGTAGCCGAACGAACGGCAGCCCCCAGAGCCTGTGTGGTGGACGGTCAGATTCACTCCAACGTCCAGAAACACTGTGGCCGGACTTGAACGTCAGAAAAACGCTTGATTCCGACACCGTGTGGAAAACGACTGTAACTGCACCTCCATTCTGAGTCACAGTCTGTAGTAAGGGTCGACCGATTTTCAAGGCTAATATTAGGCATTTTGGCAATTATCGATATCGATATTAGAGATATTCAGTAATTACAGTGCACTGCTGTAGCTCTTCTGCTTCTCTCTGTGCTGTTTGTTCACGACTCACCATTTCATTTAAAGCCCCGCCCACAACAGTCTCTGATTGGCACAGAGTAGTAGCCAATTAACATTGAAAAAAAAAAACAGAGCGATGTTTTATTTAATGCAGTCTTCTGTTATGAGTTACTTAAATGTTACTATAATGTTTATTTAATTGAAAAATGCAAAAAGTCGAAGTATTTTTAAACAAGAAAATCATATAAATACAGTTGTGTGTTGGTGTTAAATAAGAAATTTGCAGAAATTGATTTTTTAATTTTGCACAACAATTCCAAATATCGATTATTGGCTCTGTTAACTAGAAATATTTTATATAGA
Source organism: Lepidarchus adonis (assembly GCA_037576955.1). Taxonomy (NCBI): domain Eukaryota; kingdom Metazoa; phylum Chordata; class Actinopteri; order Characiformes; family Lepidarchidae; genus Lepidarchus; species Lepidarchus adonis. The sequence goes on from JBBIGC010077819.1 coordinate 2,564, forward strand.
TATCGGCTCTGGAAAACCAATATCAATCGACCTCTAATCTATGGGCTACACAGAAAAAGGTTCAGGTCACAAACTGACCAGAAATCTAACATGTTTCACATCTCTAATATTAGGCATTTTGGCAATTATCCATATCGATATCACAGATATTCAGTAATTACAGTGCACTACTGTAGCTCCACTGCTTCTCTCTGTTCTGTTTGTTCATGACTCACCATTTAAAGCCCCGCCCACAACAGTCTCTGATTGGCACAGAGTAGCCAATCAACATTGAAGCATTGGTGTCGCTCTCACAGGAGAGAGAGAGGGTGTGAGCTGAGAAGGGGTGGGTCAAAATATTGATATGGCGATATATTGGCATCTTTGCTCATACGATACGATAATCGCAACGGCGATATCGATATTTTAATTAAAACAAACATTTGCCACCATTTTGACTCACCAGCGACGCTACTTCACGTCTCCTCTGGGTGGCGCTGCAGGACACGGGAAATCTCATCAACAGAGACACACATTGAACGCTGGGCTGAAAGACAACCACAAATCTAGGTTCACTTTGCTTGGCTTTTAGTCAAGTCAAGTCAATTTTATTTGTATAGTGCTTTTTACAACTGACTGTCACACAGCAGCGTAGAACACTGATCAAACAAACGGTGGATTATTTTATGATCATCTCTTTCCCACATGAAGCTACAACCCTGTCGATGTGATAAACATGCGTCAGTAAAACACACATTGCTGGAGAACTTCTTTCAAAAAGAGGAAAAGTTCCAATAATGCAAGTGTGCAGAAATGTTCATCCCCACCAATATCTAGCACTTACTGAACTGTTTTTAATAATAATTTTGATTAAACAAAAACATAGCTCCATAATTTGTTTCGGCATAGAGAGAGTTACCGGAGAACCCGCCTTCCAAACACACATCATTGATGTGATTGGTGGAGACACGATGATGCTTGACTCATTTCATGGGAACAATGCATTGTGGACTATGTAGCGTCTGGTGCAGCAAAACCGGTTAATTGTGAAAATACAGCGTAAAAAGAGAGTCTGAGTAGTAACTTCAGTTTGCAGCACGATGCTAGAGGGAAACAGAAACTGTTTAAAAGAGTAAAAGAATAATTAAAGCCACGGGTCACAAACGGCATTATTGTGCTGGTTTCTGAAGAGCTGCATTCACTTAGCAAGTCACTGTATTCACTCTGAAGCTGAATTAGTGATTCCCCTGCGCTTCCGACAACGATAGTAAAGAAAATACGGGAAAGGTAAGGATAGCATTGCTGTTACTCATGTAAATTAATAACGCCCCCAGGTTTCTGTGATGTATCATGATATCACTGTTGTCCGATATATCGATTATCACAGAAACGCTGTATCGCGACATTATCATTATCGTGGGTCACATATCGCATATCATATCATTTAGAGCTGAGTGTGGACTGGAGCTAAGGATGAAATTAAAGCAGTGTTTCCTCAATTTACATGACGTGACTTATACATTGATTTTGCAAACCTGATATTGAGTGCGAGTTGCTTAAATAGGGAGTTCGCTAACAGTGTAATTCAGTACAAAAGACGACATCCCCAAATTATTTGAATTTAAATGAACATTTCGAAAAGCAAAGATCAATCAGTATAAAACGCAGAACATGTTAAGCGACATGTTACCTTTCCCGTGCTTGTGAGACCCGCGACTTATTTATTTCTGTTTTCTCTCAACACAGAGCACAATTTCTGTTCCCATTTGCAAGCTGCTCTAACGTGTGCTGCTAACCCTGCTAACCCACTCGCTAACTCTCCGCTAAAAACAACGCTCTTTCAACCCGTTTACCGCACTACTCACCCGTTCTCCACTCCACAAACTACAGAGTCCATAATGAATTGCTCCCCCCACAACACACCACTGGAAACCAAAAACAAACAAGTTGCAGGAACTAGCATCGGTTAGCAATTAGCGGTTAGCCGCCAGGGTGGTCGATGAACCAAAATACACAGACTCTGTGCAGTTGTAGAGTTGATCTGGTCTAAATGCAGCATATGATTATGTATAATGACGTCTCTGCACTGCGCCATCACACAGTGCTGTCAATCATCTGTCTACATGTCTACACGGATCTGTAACGTTAATTGTGACCTGTGCTGCTTTTCTGTCACTATTGTTGGACGCGTTCACCTCAGATATTACAGATGATGCCTGGAACTAGTAGTTATTACATTGCGGCATGATATATGTCACTACCTATAGAGCTACAGTCAAGTTAGATGCTTTTACTTCAGATCAGCAGCTAATAACAGGAGGTAGATTATCTTAGATTTTTAAAACTAAGTTAATAAATTAGTATTTTCTGCTGATTTTATAACGTGGCGTATAATGTGGGGCGGCCTATCGTTGGGGAAACACGGTTACACATTACAGTGCTACACACTGAAGCTACTCAACACCATGTAGCTCCTGTGAGCTGTTTCCAATAATGTCCCAATAATGAACCTTGTTGCCGTGACAACATGAGCCTATGGAAGCAAAATGTATTCACTGAAAAATTCAAGTGGAATTTTAATAAAAAGTGAAAGTGATTATAAGTCATTGTGAACACACCACAACGAAATGTGTCCTCTGCATTTAACCCGTCACACGTGGAGCAGCGGGCACCTCAGTGGTGCCCGGGCTGGGACCTGAACCTGCAACCTTCTGATCTCAGGGGCAAAGTCCAAACCACTAGACCTCCACTGCCCCAAAAAAAGTCAAAACAGAGCGATGTTTTATTGAATGCAGTCTTCTGTTATGAGTCACTTAATGTTACTCTAATGTTTATTTAATTGAAAAAGTTGAAGTATTTTTAAACAAGAAAATCATTTAAATATAGTTTTGTGTTGGTGTTAAATAAAAAATGTGCAGAAATTGATTTTTTGGGGCTTTTTGCACAACAATTCCAAATATCGATTATCGGCTCTGTTAACTAGAAATATTTTATATCGATATCGGCTCTGGAAAACCAATATCGGTCGACCTCTAGTCTTTGGGCTACACAGAAAACGGTTCAGGTCACAAACTGACCAGAAATCTAACATGTTTCACATCTACGCTCGTTTGGATCGTTTTATTCGTTTATGGAAATGATCATTTTGTCTTTGACAGTGCAGCAGTAAAGTCCAAGCACTGTTCGTCTGAAGTGTCCCAAGATTCATCAGTCACTCAGCCAGTGTAGTTCTGATTCAGGCTGATGGAGTGTCGACACAGTTCTGTGCTGAAGCCATATTGCAGATGTTCCCCTTCGTTCCCCTGGTGGAGAACATCGGGCTGAATGCCTGGGTTCTTATTGCGGAGGCTTTTCAATAGCAGGTCTGTTGATCGCTCCAGTCTGAGATCTTCAGGAACAGCACACGGTTGTTTTCGCTGCCGAGGCCGAGAGCTCAGAGTTCAGCCTGAGGGAGACTGCAGGTCATTACATCAAAACATCCTACGTGTGTTTTTTTAAAGTGACCAAACACACAGGACTGCAAGTCACATGACCTTTCTGCTCATCCCTGTGAAAAATCACATTTGACATGGACTGACAGAGTCACTGCTTAGTGAACACATGCTAAGCTTAATCTCATCTCTCCTTTCCTCTCCCCCTCTTCTCATCTCTCCTTTCCTCTCCTCCTCTTCTCATCTCTCCTTTCCTCTCCTCCTCTCTCCTTCTCTTCTCATCTCTCCTTCTTTTATGTTCTCTCTCCTTTCCTCTCTTCCTCTTCTCTCCCCTCCTTCTCTTCTCTCCTTTCCTCTCCTCCTCTTCTCTCCCCTCCTTCTCTTCTCTCCTTTCCTCTCCTCCTCTTCTCTTCTCTCCTTCTCTTCTCTTCTCTTCTCTTCTCTTCTTCTCTTCCCTTCTCTCTCCTTTCCTCTCCCCCTCTTCGCATCTCTCTCCTTTTCTCTCCCCCTCTTCTCATCTCTCCTTTCCTCTCCTCCACTTCTCATCTCTCTCCTTTCCTCTCCTCCTCTTCTCATCTCTCTCCTTTTCTCTCCTCCTCTTCTCATCTCTCCCTCTCCTCCTCTTCTCATCTCTCCTTTCCTCTCCTCCTCTTCTCTCCTCTCCTTTTCTCTTCTCTTCTCTCCCCTCCTCTCATCTCCTTCCCTGTCTTTGTCTCTTCTCTTCTTTCCTCTCTTCCTCTTCTCTGCTTTCCTCTCCTCATCTTCAATCCTTCCCTTTCCTCTCTTTGCTCTCATTCCTTTCCTCTCTTCCTCCTCTCATTTCATTCTGTATTTTCTCTTCTCTTTTCATCTCTCCATCTGTCTCTTCTCTTCTCTCCTTCCCTTTCCTCCTCTCTTTTCTGCTCTCCCTTTCACTTTCCTCTCTTCTTCTCCTCTCCTTTTCTCACCCCCTCCCCTCATACCTTTCCCCCTCTCTTCTCTTCTTTTTTTTAGCCTCTTTTTCTTCTCCTCCTCACAGGCAGCCCTGCTCACAAATGAGATGAGACAGAGCAGGAGCGTCAGCCAGGCAGAGGCAGCGCTGTGGTAGCCCCGGGCAGATCTGACCACACTGCCAGGAAGAGAGACGGAGAGGAGAGAGAAGGAGAGGAAAAAGAAGGAGAGGAGAAAGAAAGACTGGGAGGAGAGAGAAAGAGAGTAGAGAGGGAAGGAGAGAGGAGGAGAGGGAAGGAGAGAGGAGGAGAGGGAAGGAAAGAGAAGGAGAGGAGTGGGAAGGAGATGAGAGGGAAGGAGAGAGAGGAGAGGAAATAGAAGGAGAGGAGAGAGAAAAAGAGTAGAGAGAAGGAGAGGAAAGAGACAGGGAGGAGAGAGAAGGAGAGGAAAGAGAAGGAGAGGAAAGAGACAGGCAGGAGAAAGAAGGAGAGGAAAGAGAAGGAGAGGAGAGAGAAAGAGAGTAGAGAGAAGGAGAGGAGAGAGAAAGAGAGGACAGAGGAGGAGAGGAGAGAAGAGAGGAGAGGGAAGGAGAGTGAGAGAAGGAGAGGAAAGAGAAGGAGAGAAAGAGAGAACGAGAGTGGAGAGACAGGGAGGGGAGAGAAAGAGAGTAGAGAGACAGGGAGGAGAGAGAAGGAGAGGAGTGAAGAGAGAAGGAGGAGAGGAGAGGGAAGGAGAGAAAAGGAGAGGAGTGGGAAGGAGAGAGAGAAGGAGAGGAGTGGGAAGTAGAGGAGAGAGAAGGAGAGGAGAGGGAAGGAAAGAGAGAAGGAGAGAGTGAGTGGTTCCCTCAGTTAACTATTTTGTGATGCAACCGCAAACCCAGGACGCGCCGCGGGGCCCCCGGGGGCCACAGGCCATGCGCGTTCCCTGGTTTCTCAGGTCCAGGTGGAAGTTCTCTCCTTCACGCTGGTTTGTAAAGCAGCTGCTGTAGCTGAAGGTGATTAATTGCGGCGGCCATGCTGAATCTGACCACAGCAGCAGGTCAGAGGTGTTGGTGCAGTACGGTGCAGTTCCTCAGATCTTTCTATGGAAAAGGTTGTTCTGTCACAGCTCATCAGATCAGCGCTTCCTCCTGCAGCCCCGGCGTCCAGCACAGGGTGGCGTTCCCGCTCGGACCCGCCGGCTTTAACTCCTTCGTGGGCGTGTGTTTGGGGCACTTTTCTGGGTCATATTTTGAGTATTTTGTTGGACTAAACCCACTCGGGTCTCGCGTGCAGATGGAAAACCTTGATGCCACGTGTGGTTCACACTGTTCCTGTGTTTAACGGCAGAGCACAGTCAGTCTGAACATCTCCTGTTCTTCTCAAGCAAAGATAGGTTGGCATGTTTACCAGCCCACTGTCATTTCCTGGCACCACGGCTGCAGTGCCGCCGCTGTGCCCACGACACAATGAACGTTTGACCAGCAGGACGTGGCGGTGGCGGCTCCAGTGTCACCTCCACAAAGCCCCGTCTGAGAAGCCGTCATGGAGACGGACTTTCCCCCACATCATGCGCCCAAGGATTAAACCTGGCGCTGCCTCACGGTACCTCTGATTACATCAGCAGCAGAGGTGCGCCACGCTCTTTCATGCTGATCTGAGGTCTGAGGGCCAACCGCTGGCCGTTATAAAGACAGGTACAGCGCAGGTCTCAGATCAGTATGGAGGGACACGTTTATGGCTTTGAGCATTGAAAGGGAGGAAAGGTCACTGCTTTATTATACAAAATTGCCCTTTCAGCAGCTTAACCTGGTCCAAATCCAAGAAAAAAAGCACATCTTGTAAAATGATAATACAGCCGCAGCATATGGCAGAGAATAATATTTAGCTTTGAGCCTCATTTTTCATATTGATGGTGCTCAGGCCAAGACTGGGGCCTAAACAGTTACTGTATCTAACCACCGCACATGAAAAGCTTCCAGCAGCATCAGCAAAGGCTGCACCCAGAGCTGGACAGTAGCGAAGTACTTTTACTTGAGTACTGTACTTAAGTACTGAAGTACGGTTTTGGAGTCTTTTTACTTCACTACAATCATGTCTCGTTGCTCGTTACTTTCAGAGTAACTTCAGAGAGAGAGCTGATCGTGAAGCCCTGTATTTTAAAATAAAATGTACCTCGAACGTGAGACAGTGCAGCGTAAAAGACGAGTCACCGCATACACTGCAGTACAGGAAGCGTGGGTGTTGTGAGGGAACTGGCCCGAGTATGAAAGGTACCGTCCCCACTTCACTGCGCGTTTTTATTGATGGTAGACTTTTTGACTTGGTCATTATAAAAGTAGCTCGCAAGCCAAAAAAGTGTAAGAAACCTTTTTATTTTTGTAATTTTATTACTTAAGAATTTTTGGAAACAAGTACTTCAGTACTTTCACTTCAGATTTGACCGTATGACTTGTATTACAGCAGTGCTTCTCAATTATTTTCTGTCATGACCCCCCCCTAGGAAGAAGAAAACATCTTACGCCCCCCGCGCGACTATAAATAGTATCATTTGTCTATAAAATTGTTATAAGTACACCTCTGCATAACACTGTATCCTTATTAACGTATAAAAGAATAAAAAAAGAAAGAAATATGGACCAATTTACAACAAAGAATACACTTCGTGTCTACACTTCATACTTTGTACTGTGTGCAAAGCGCCGCATGCTCAGTGCAAACAAAACCCCTACACCACCGAGCGAATGCTCCCTGCGCGCACTCTGCCAATGAGAGCGACACTGCCCCTTAATGTAGTGGAGTGGTATTGCACTTTATTCTAGAACAGTAAAAATGGAAACATAAAAAAGCATGTTCCCCGAGGTCAAACGCGCCCCATTGACGGAGCTACTGTATTAGAGTAACATTTGTGGTATCTGTACTTTCACCTAAGTACTGAAGTTATGTAATTTGTCCGCTACAGTGTTAGCATGAGCGCTAACCATTTCAAATGCATTTCCCAGAACCTTCAGTGAATAAGAGGTTGAGATGCTCCAACTAATAAGACACCACATCATGTATGATATTGTATCCGTTGGGATGGAACTGATTAATGTAGGGCTGCAGCTATTGATTATTTCAGTAATCGAGTGTTCTATCGATTATCTGTCAAAAATAAGAGTAATCGGATAAGAAACGCGGTTTTTATTGAAGAGCAATAGTACATCAAAAAGAGAAAAGATCTCTTCAAATAGACAACTGATTGCACTTCTTTTTAAAAAATATTAAAGTTAAAATTACTTTTAAAAGAGGTATACATGCAACCAGAACTCAAGCATAAATTACTATAATAACAATAACTATTATTATTCAGTCATTCATTGTCCATTTTGGACTACGGGGAAGCTGGAGCTGATCCCAACTGACTATTGACACAAGGCAGGGTTCACTCTGAACAGGAGGCCAATCATTCACACACACTCGCACCTATGGGTAATGTAGAGTAACCAGTCAACCTAAACCATTTGGATATTGGGAGGAAACTGGAGAACCTGGAGGAAACCCACACAGACACAGACAGAGAGAGAGAGAGAGAGAGAGAGAGAGAGAGAGAGAGAGAGAGAGAGAGAGAGAGAGAGAGAGA
>JBBIGC010077830.1:0-10502 GCA_037576955.1 Lepidarchus adonis
TTATGGATTAAAATATTAACAAAAAAATCACACAAAGTACTACCACGACAGTCACACGTTGACTACTGAGCGCTAAACAGCACTGATTGGCCAAACAGTGTAGCATGATCATCTGCAGCCAGTGATGCCAAGCGGGGTGTGTCATCACAAATTTACATGATAATTCGGGTGTGTCCGGAACTCTGTGGCGGAAGCTCTGCAGAACCCCTGAGACCGACTCACAGAAACCCTAGGGTTCGATCGAATCCAGGTTAAGAACCACTGCTGTGGAAGAATAACTTCATCTTCATACGTGAAAATGACTTAAGAGAAATGGTTCAGGGTTCATCACTGTTAGTTGTGCAGGACTACAGGTCAGTGAGTTGGAGCATTATACTGATGTGCAGTGCAGAGGAACTCCAGGACCACACACAGAACAATGGTGGCTCAAAAAGCAGCTCCAGTCTTTCTACAAAGACGTATAGGTTTACTTGCTTTCCCAACATGCCTTTTCATTCCCTGTGGGAGAACATTTGTTTGAAATGGAATAACCTACTTCCCATTTCCTCCACACTGTAAATAATTCAGATGCTGGATTTTTTGCATGAACTGTCTGAGATTCATGACATTTCATATTTTCATAATAGAGCCACAGATTCAGCAACAGTGACCCTCTGTTAGCACACAGCAGCCTTTGAGATGCCAGACAAATGATTTGCCAATGTTTCTACTTAAAAGAGAAACTGTTAAATGAATAAATGTAAAACAATAGCATTTTTATTACATTTTTAATGTTTTATCTGTCTCAGTCATTAAAAATAATTATAAAAAGTAATGAAGAAGCCAATAGTTTTACAATATTAGTTACTGCAATAACAAAGTTTTATTAACAAGCTCAGATTTATATGATTCAGTGCAGAAATTAAATTAAACACAATTGGAAGAGAGTATTTGGATGGGAGGTACTGAAGGATCACTTTATACTGTAGTTGTTTTTACATTTTTTTTTATTAAGGAATGCAAAGGTAAACAAGCACAAATGATCAGTGTTTTATTAATATTTATAATCATTTAAGGGTGAAATTACTGCAGAATCTGTATAAACTTTGCACATTTCTGACCATCAGGGAGTCAAATTGGTTTTAATATTAACATTTACCATTGTCATATTTAAGTGATATATCAATATTAATACTATTTAACATGTTTTCATAGCTAGTTTAGCTGCTGTACTGTAATGTTTTATTACTAAGTTAGTGCACAAAGTTCAATTCCTTCACAAGTTAAAAAAGTTCATAAACATAAATATCATTCAGGTAAATTTGGTGAGGTTTTTGTATTAATTTTATACAGATTTATCAGCTAGCTTACTGTTATTATTACCCTTGCTACTCAATCATGTTAAGGTGGACTGGAAACTGAATAAAAATCTGGAGAATTAAGAGGCCGTTTTCAGGCCATAGTCCAAATGTTGTTCTGTCGATTGTAGCATTTTTCATGTAGTGTTTATTATGAGAGATATTCAATATTTTAGCTTTATCTATTTCAAGTAAATCAATTTTCTACATATTCACCTTTCAATGGTCAGGAAAAGTTTGATGAGTGGTCCAAAAGAAAATCTAATGACACGATCAGGCACAAACGATTACTACTCGTCTCCCTTCAGCTTTATTGAAGTAAATATAAACATGTGGAAACTTTCTGAACGACCTTCTCACAACTGACCTTGTCGCTTTACAGAATCTGCGTCCGAGCCCATAGTGAGCGAAAGAGGCAAGAATGAAACTTCCCCAAAGCTGGGGGACGAAAGACTCAACAGCAGAACCGGTCCTTCTCTGGTCAGATAGCAGGGGATAATAGGAGAGGTACATGTTGGTAATGACCGACAGTAAATCGTACAAGGGTGGAGAACAGCAGAACAGCAGAAGAACATTGAGGAACAGTATTAATGTAGTGCCATCAAGAGTAGTGTTTGTTAGGTGGGGGGCAGAACATTATGGATCATGCTCCAACTGGTCTGGAGGATGGGAGGAAGTCAAAGAGGACAGGTCAATGGGAGATGTGACCCAATGATAGCTGAACTGGTCTAAAGTACAGATGAGCCAATTTTGTTCATTTGTTGAAGATCGGCAGATAGAATATCAGGGATGGAGCATAAACATAGTCAGAATTTTGCCAAAATATGATTCCAGTTGTGCTTTTGTATCACATATACAGCCTGGGGTAGATGTGTCCCAGTATGAGGATCCACGTAGGTCCATCAGGATGCTGAAGCACATTGAACAATTTGAACAATGGGATATTGGCTGAGCCCAAATGGCAAAAGTCGCATGGTCGGAAAACATTTCGGGGCAATAAGTGAGGAATCTAATGTTCTGCTCTCTTTCCTGGATACAGAAAAAATGACAAGCGTACAGCAGAGGCCAGAGTGGGTTATTTACTGCCCTGTGGTTTGGTGAGTCATATCTTATTACGGCTTCTGGAGAGGCTGGTTGTGAATTGGAAGGACTCCTGCTGGGCTGCTGTTCCAGAACCCCTGCTAGAGGTCACCACAATAATCGCTGCAAAACAGACCGTGTCATGTGATAAAGGAAATAAGCCACAGTCTCATCTCGGCTTAAGGCTTCAGCTCCGACGCTGAGAGAAATAGAAAGTGCCGTACGCAGCAGATTCGCGACACACAAAGCGTCAGTTCACAGGATGAGAGTGTGGCTCCAAAACGCTTTGGACAGATCGTCTAGCGAGGTCCACGCAGAGCCAGAAGCAATGCTCTGATTAATCTCCTGCTCATTTACCAGGGCCAGATCCAACTGAGGACTGGGAGCTGCCTCCATTTGTTTTCTCAGAGAAGGAGAATTCATAAACATGATATTTTTAAATAAAAAATAAATGAACAAAAGAATTTGTGAAAGTAATGGGAGAAATGATTGACTATTCAAAAGTTCTGCTCATCAATTCCTTACTTGCTACTCAGTGCTTTTTATTATTAGCTTTTAATTATTTATTTAACTTTTTTAATATAATTTTTTATTTTTATATTATTTTATCCTATTCTATGTGCTTCACTTCCTACACGTTTTTTTCAATTTTCATCTTTTTGTTTGTTTTCTTAATTTTTATTGCAATCTGGTGTTGACCAGAGGAAGATGGATTCTCCTCTTGAGTCTTTGTTTCTTCCTACAGTTTTCTTCCTGTAGAACTTTTCCTTCCGTCTGACGCCTATGGCTTCCTCAGGCGACCCAGATTCTGCAATGCTGCTTTGTGGCAATTGTTAAAAGTGCTATAGGCCTAAAATTAAAATTGAGCAAATTAAAATACAAAAATTATTCATAACTAAGCAATTCAGACATACAGTCAAACCTCGTTACCTTGCCCCATTGGTCTGGGCCCTAGATTTGGCGAGTTGGCAGGTTGGCAGGGTTGGCGAGCTATCGTAACGAGGTTAGTAACATGGAAGGAAATCTGTCCTGCAGCTTCTCATGGCGAAAGGTGAGTTTGGCGAGATAACGGGGGGTGAGCTAACAGGGTTTAACCATATTTGTTTCCATCCTAAAAATAAAAATCCAAAAGTGATTTAAAATAACTGAAATTGCCCTTAAAAATATGGAGTCAGGCCTCCTGACTTCAAAATGCTTGTGTGCTTCTCTCCACCAGCACAGCTTATGTTGTAGAATTGGCAGTAAGTGTCTCCTCCAAGCGTGTTGAGCTGATATGGTGCTTCACGTGACTCAGGAGAGGCATACGCTAGCCTCCACCCTCCCACTGTTGGTGGTATTGTGTGACTGGCATTCATGTTGTGTGTAGAACCTGTATGATGCGATATTATTTTTATTTATTTGTTTGATTTTCTTTCTTATTTAATCATCCCCAATTCCACCCCATAAATAGAACTCCTATTTAGGGGGTGGAATTGGGGATGACTAAATAAGAAAGAAAATGATATTGCATCATACAGGTTCTACACACAACATGAATAGTCATGAAGGGTACAGGATCATCATCATTGTCAAACATGACTATACATGATATAAGAATTTTAAGAGTGTATGAAAATGTATATATAAAAAGGTGCTTGAGGCGCCTTCAGAATCCATTGAGATGGAGATATCTCAGCAGGAAGCTTTGGAAAAGCATTTTTAGTAAAAGAGAAGAAAATATCTCAATATCCAGCCTTACAGCTTAAACCACTGCCTCCCCATTTGCACTTTATCACGTATTAGACACTCTGGTGAATGGAGCAGCTCTTCTGAGAGCTGCGATTAAGAATTATAATTTCCTCCTCTCTGCCGTGGGAGAGATTCATTAGCTTTTGGATGCTGGAGTGAGTTTATCTGCTTTCATGATCAACAGACTATGAAGCAGGAAGACAACACTTTCGCAGGACGTGTGTCTCCATCTAGCGGGAGAAGTGGCAAGTACACGTGAGGTGCTGTGGAGCAGGGTGGAGGGTTGGAGGGTTCCTCAAGGTTTTCCTTGGGGCTTGTCCCATTTTATGAGTGATATTCTTAAAATCCATTTCTTATAAAATATTGAAAAGGCAATATCGAGTCTGACAACAGTCGCGGCCTTGAGGAACGTCCAGGAACACACACGGCCAGACTAACAGCTCTATCAACAGCGGCCAAACGGAATGCAATCCTGAAACATAACCTCATTTTTCCTCTCCCAAGATGCCTTTCCTGAGAACCGGCGTTATGCATTATTTATGTGCTTGAATGTCTGTTTAGGCATCGCTCCACTGCCCGTTGCGGCCTGTGAGTTTACACAAGACAAATGCAGACAGGATTAAATAACTTCATCAGTTACACTGCAGGAATTCATTATATCCCATTTAAGCCTTTTATTCTTAATAATCACCTCATCAGAGATAAATGGACCTAGTGTTATGATGTTGTCTTATTAGGATATTCATGTATTTTTCTTTAGAAAGAACGAGTGACTGACTCTCCCAGAGCACACACGCATTAAATGTCTTGAAGGAAAGAGTCATCGCTAGGGATGTGCTCATCCTGAACCATGATGGTTCTGTCATGTGTTTGCTTGCGAATACGAGTACTGAATGAATTATTAATACAGTATTAATACAGTACTTTTAATTTGATGTTTTAGGAGGGTTGTTTTAATGTTACTTTTACAGCACAGAACGAGGTTTTCAACCATAATGCTTTCAACTTTGTGGCAACAGTTTGGAGACCAGAGCCCTGAGTCTATTACAGGCTGGATCTCCTTACCCAACATCATACCCTGACCTCACATTTGCTGATTTCCGCTTCATGAAGGAGTGAAAGGTTTTACAGCCAAAGGGGCAACTTGAATGTCCAACAAGTTTAAACAATTGGTCTGTAGCCCTGAATCTGTAGCCCCTGCCAACTGTAATAAATGCTCTGAAGACAACTATTTTCTTTTTCTTTTTTCTTCGCTTGCTTTTCTTACTTGCATGTCTACTTGCCTTTGCCGTATAAGCTGTTGTTGGGAAAGGAAGGATGAGCAGTTTTTATGTGAATGAGTGCATGCACAAAAGGAAAGGCAAACACTTCTAGCTCCGATTGGTTGTTTTGATTTAGGTGTGGTGGTTTCTGACAAATGGCATTTGGAGCACTGGATGGAGCCATGATTTTTTCATGAATTATCTGTCTTATGTACTACTGTGAGAACCAAATGATGGTTTTAGCAAATAAGACAGATGTTGTTGGGGTTTTTTTTTACTGAATGCAGATGAGCATCTGACTGAAAATTAGTTCCTTTATTTTTTATAAAGAAAGTTTCCAAGTTTCCAGTCCCTAACTGCTGTCACTCACTGCTAAAAGTGGTGTTTTCCTCAAGGGATTGGCTTAAGCTTAATGTAGACTAAGTGGAGCAAACCGTAACACTCCTCTTAATGCACAAGTTTTATTTTCAATTCTTCAGTTTATTTTTTATTTTTATAACAATATTCATTGTTGACGAATAATTACCAATGGTAGTTTCAAGAATCTTTTTTATTGTGCACAGGGAGATAACATTTTGTTTGCACATTACAGCTCGAGTCATGCATTTCTTGCTAATATGAATAATGACCTCCAAAAATAGTACATTCAATAAATAATACAATGAATTACTAACACATTGCTAATACAGTACAAAATTTTTTTTAAAGCATGGTGTTAATGTTACTACAAAGACATTTTACACAATAAGACTTCCAAATCTGAGGCAATACTTTGATGCCCAGAGACCTGATCTGAACTGGAGTCCATTGCAGGCCAGATCTTCAGTACCTGATCTCCCCATTTTTTATTTTCTAACACCTTACTGCCTGCCGTGATACCACTAGAAATCTTGCATTGCTTTATTATTTAAATGCAGTTATGTAATTACATAATGAAATACATTCACTTTCAGTTTAATTAAATACTGTATTTCCCCAACGAAAGATACGCCACGGGTTATACATTGATTTTGCAAACCTGGTATTGCGAGCGGCTTACAAAACACGAAAACACATTCACTAAAAGTATAATTCAGTACAAAAAGACAACTTCCCTAAAAGATTCGTTGAATTTAAATGTACTGTTTACTGCAGCTACAAGCAGTTTGAAAAGCAGCGCAAAGCAAAGACCAGATCAGTGTCGATGTTCTTTTATTTTTTCAGCCCTTTGCTACATAACATTACATTTTAGTATATAATACAAGCTGAAAAGTTGAACAGAACACTCAATTTAACAGAAACATAAAGAACAAAAGTTTATTGTTGGATTAAGTGGGTTGGATAATGGATGGATGGATGAAGTTTATTGTTGGCTTGGAAAAGAAGAGTTTTACATTTTCGTTGGGTGGGGCTACTGCAGTACAGCGCTGTCAATCATCTGTCTATATGTAAATTCTTCAGTATAAAATTAGCAACACTGAAATAAAAAATGATTAGGATTACCTTTCTTTAAATCCCTCGAAATCCGATCCGTAAACTTAGTCAGTTGTGACCTGTGCTGCTTTGCTGTCACTGATGCTGGAGACGTTTTTGTCTCAGATATTACAGACGTTGCTTTTCAAAAGCAACAACTTGGAGCTTAAATTCTGCAGCGTAGTTCTTGCATTGTGGCACGATATCTGTAAATTCTAAATTTGATCAATTTAACTGTTTACAATTTACTGTTTAACTATGCTCAAATACGTTATAATATCACTGGTACAGAGCTGCCAAAACTCCAGGGGCCCAAGTAGATACTTTAACTTCAGATCAGTAAATTCAGTAAAACTGCGGCTAATAACATGAAGAAGCTTATCTTAGAGTTTTAAAACATAAATGAGCATTTTAAGATAAGATGAGATAATCCTTTATTGTCCTTTATTGAAATTCCACATTGTTACAGCAGCAGGACAGCAAACAGAGTATTAAGAAAAACAATAAGTTGCTTAAAAAGTTACAGGTAAGATAAAAGTAGAATAAAGTAATATACTATTACAAAAAATATAAGAAGTATTTACACAAATAAATAAGACAAATGTTTATTTATGTATTTTTTCTGCAGCTTTTAGAAAGGGGCCTATAATGTGGGGCAGCCTATCATTGAAAAAATACAATAATGTGATGTGAATTAAAAGTGCACTTTCCACATGGTTGCTTGTTTACAGCATAAGTTCTTAGGGTTAATGGACATCGCTTCAGTATTCTGCTCAGGTTCCTCTTGAGAGTGTGAGAACTCCACCACAAAACTTCACTTTACACTCCAGTCTGAGAACCGCAGAGGCTATAAAAGAGGCACATGATTTACTGCCTGTGGCATCTTGTATTTCTCCCCATTTTATCCCCAAACTGACTCTTCTCCTTTCTCCCTCTGCTGCAGCTGATAAAAGTCCATGCCACCTGGAGGATGAGCCGGGTCCGTGTCGGGGGCTCGTGCCTCGCTATTTCTTCGACAGCAGGAAACAGGAGTGCAGACGCTTCTTCTACGGCGGCTGCTTTGGAAATGCCAACAACTTCAAGACGTTGAAAGAGTGCCGGGACAGATGTCAACGTATGTGCATTCACGCAGTTGACATTAACATGAGCCCTGTTTTATCTTATTTAATGACGCTGTCTGATTAAAGGGCAATTCCACCGATGTGTCAAATTTTATGAGTGTGAAAACTGAATCGTTCTGCTGAGAAGTTCAGTCAGACTTGTTCACATGGTTGTTGCAGTTCCTCAGTTTTGCGTTATGTCTCTATGTCCATCTGTTCTTTCTTGTGTCTCGTTTTATTTTTTTTAATGCGCTCGTGCATTAAAACCCACAAAACTTCAGCTACTTCCAATCCAATCCAACTTTATTTATAAAGCACTTTTATACCAGCACAGGACCAAAGTGCTGTACAGTAAAATATGTTAAGAACAAATAAATAAAAGTGAATAAAAATGAAAAAATAAAACAATAAAATAAAAGTCCGACCTGCAAAAACTTTACAGTGGTGGTGAATGGAACCAGGCATCTGAGTTTTACAAGAATATTTCATGAATACACTGTCTTATCCCTGCGACATTGTTTTGGCCCAGTTTTGATAACACTGTGGTTTTCTATTTATGGATCAGAAGCATTGTCAAAGTGCTGCGAGCCGAGAAAAAAGTTTTCCCCAGTGTTACCACTATTTTATTATTACCAACATAGAAAAACTCATGTACAGTACTGTGCAAATGTCTTGAAATTTTAATTTAAAAGCTTTTTTTCCTCCAACAAAACATTAATATTAGTGTAATTGTAAATAACAGTAACAGTAAACTGACTTTATGTGTCAATGCATTGGTTTCACCATTTCCAAACCTCTCCAAGCCCAGTGTTGCCATCAAATCTCTGGTTTGGCCTCAATCTGTCCTTCTTTACATTAAATCAGGTTCTGCTGGAGGTTCACACGTCCATGCAATGGCTGGAGGTCTGGAGAGGAGGTCCTGGAACCCAACTTGTTCTTCTAACCAGCTCACAATATCTTAATGACTTTTGCACATCTTTACAAAGATCAAACTCTTGATCCATTTTACTGCTTCACAGTTGCTTTACTCGAATTTTCACTTGTGTTCTTGCTGCAGAAAGACTGAGTTGCTGAGATAAATGGCTTTAAACTATTTGAGTATGTGAATTGCACAGTTCTGTAGGTGCAGCGGTGCATTTGGACAGTAAATAAATGGATATATTTGATGTGGATATTCCCACCATTGTAAAAACAGTGAAAGTTTGAGGAGGTTTGAAAATTTGGAGGAATTCCTCTATAAAGGGGTTATTGATAGTTTGGGTGATCATCCAGACCAGTCAGAAAGTTTCCAGGTCTTCATCCCATGGCACCATAGCATCTGACTCTAAATCCACTCACACACTCAGCCTTGTGTTTAATCAGCTGTGTTAATTATCGCTGTCAGCGCTGAAGAGAAGTCTTCTCAGCAAGTGGAGCTTCGCCAACGTTTCCCAAGTGCTGCTTTTGCCAGGGAGACAATTGTGTGTATTATTCCAGTTGGCATTGCAAACTCAGATGCCTCTCCAGAACATAAATAAGCCACTGGATTATGTCTAGTGGAACAGAAAATGTGCATAATTACACAATAAACCAGCGACAGCCAACTTTTTTTTTTTTTTCAAAAATGAGGATGATAGAAGATGCTATATAGAGAAATCAAAGTGAACGGTTGACAATTATTTGTTTTCTCCTTTTCTGTCTCAGGTAGTAGCACTGAGGAACCTAGACAGAGCTCAAATCCTGAGGAACATGCCAAGCCTTCTGACGCTCCTCTCGTTCAACATGGTAAAAATAAACTACATCTGATCTGAACACAGCTTCTATTGGTCAGAACATTTTCAGACAAACCTAAGACTAACAGCTGCATAAACCAAGCATAGCCATGCAGTCTTCCTTTACATACACTGGTAGTTAAATGGTCCATACTGAAGAGCTCAGTGGCACTGTCGCCAACTGTGCAACAAATCTGCTAGATCTGCCCCAGCCAAGTGTAGGTGCTATTTTTGTGATATTGAATCTAGGAGCAACAGTCACTGCCACTAGAACCAATATCAGCAAAGAACTGTGCATTGGAAGCTTCAGTAAATTTCCATGCCTGAACCTAAAATCATAAGTATTGGCTGGTGTGGTGTAAAATACACAGGGTCCTCGACTTATGAAAATGTGTGGTTACGACATTGCCCCAAACCGTTTTATAAAAAAAAATTTAATGGTGTGGAAAGTGAAAGTGTAAGTATGTTTAATAAAATGCTCAGAAAAGTGCAATACAGAGCCTCAGATGGGTGGATGGTGGACTGACAGAGAAAAGACCCCAGGGCAGTACAAATGTATGACACACAATGAAGGAAGGAATCCCGTCATAAGTCAAAGACCCCCTTTACACCGAATATGTAATGTTAAATCATCTTTCACTATCATGGTGGGTAGGTACTAACTACTGCAGACCTGGAACTCTCCAAAAGAACCTAACTCATCTAGTTCATGTAGTCGTCTGTGATTACCCCCACTCCTACTGAAGAGAGCAGCATGGACAGAAAGCCTGATCTCCCCTAAGGAACTGCAGA
>JBBIGC010077841.1:0-24966 GCA_037576955.1 Lepidarchus adonis
AACTCACAGCCACTGGAACTCATCTGAACACTTTTGGTTAGTACAGATTTCCCCTGTCTTAGTGTGTGTGTGTGTGTATGCATGTATGCTATTTAGCTGGTGTGTTTTTTAGCTGTGGACATACCACATACCTGTGTTTAGCACAACTGAGACACCAGATGAGATGGAGCAGGTCTCGCCGTGCCCAGTAACAGTGACACTGAAGTTCTGACTGCATGGCAGGGCACTGATGTTACAAGAAGATCCATTAGAAATGCAGTTGAACTGCTGTGTGGTCTGAAGAGACTGAATCATGACATTCGAAAGTTGTGTCCCACTGCCCGGTGACCATGAAAAGACTGCAACATTGGAGCTGCAGTCCAGCAAAGCTTGGAGGTTGGTGTTGGGACATGGTGCTAGAATATTACAATAAATAATTGGTTTATTAGGGTACTTATTAATAAATAGCCCAGCAATATAGTAAATGTATACACTATTAGGTAAAATAATACACTTGTACTGTCTCTAAGTCTAACCAGGTGGCAAATCTAGTTGGAAAATTTGGGGCCAGCTGTTGCCTAAATCGAAGTCTCATTATAATGTACCCAATTATAATTTATTCCCATTATACATCTTCTACGTCTTAAAAGCTAATATGTTTAGAGTATAAAAAGAAGGGTCATAAAATAAAAAAGTGATTCTCCTCAACTAAAAATGTAAATAGAAATTAATATAATATAAATATAATTAATGCAAGGTTAAAACATAAATCAGTTAACAGTCCCAGAAGTCTGGATAGTCAAAGGGCTTTCTAAGAAATAATGCATCCTTTTAACCCATAGCCCATGGCCCCCAGTGTCCCTTGGACTAACCAAGTGGCTCTTTGTACCTGCACTGATGGTGATATCTTGACTGGCAGGGCTGAAGCAGCCATTGAACTGGGCTGTGACTCTGACCCGGTAATCCTGACCACACTGCAGGGCTGTTATAGAGCACTGTGGAGCTGTGTTGTTGCAGGAAGTGTTATAGCCAGCACTGCCCACAGCGTTCACAAAATATGAGGTGACGTCCAGAGCAAGGTCCCAGGAGACAAAGGCAGAATTGGAGGCACAGTTGAGATTAGCTGTGACATGAGTTGGTTGGCAGGGAGCTGGGGAAGAGTGTTTGATGCAAAAGAGAAAAAATAGTGAGTGGCAAGCAGAGACAAAATTGCTATGAAATATCAATATGAAGAACCAAGAATAGCTGCAAAGGATTAAGTAAAAAATGTCTGCTGATAGCTAGATAGAAAGCACAATTTTATTATTATTTTATTATCTTCTGTGCTAATGTTTGGACTGCTTCATTAATAAGACATGCTGACGACTACAGATTTAAGCTCGGCTCAGATTTTCTAAAGAACATATAGAGGGAACATATAGAGGGATTTATCAGGAGTTTAACATATTTGAGAAATATAAAACATACAATGTTTATGTTCTATCGCAGCAATACATTGTACTGTAATTGTGCATGAAAATGTGTTATTGTCACTTATGTTCACTTAGACATTCAACAAAACATAGACAACAAATTCCAAACTTTTGCATAGGACAGTCTATCTTGACAGCACAACTATTTAAAACTATTTTTCATTAGTTATACACAAAAAACACATGTAAGCAGTATTTTATCTAGAAGCAACAGAAGCACAAGCCATTCTGATGCAATACAAAGTTTAAAGATGCATTAACACTAGCTGGCCTGAGTGTGTAGAAAGTTATTTGTCTTTCAACATTATATATACTGTAATGGTGACAGTGAAGTACCTGTGATCAGCTGCACAGCACCACTCACTTGGCTCACACACTGGGCATTGTGGCTGACAACGGTGACACTGTATGTCTGGCCACAGCTCAGGCCATTGAGCACACAGCTGGTGTTGCTGGAACTACATGTTGTGTTTCCAACAAGATTGTTCACAGCAGTAACACTGTGGTCCTGAGCAGTACCGCAGGACTCCCACTGCACAACGGCAGAGTTAGAGCCACACTGCAGATTCACGGAGACATTCTGGGGTTTGCAGGGGGCTGAAGAGAGAGGGTGGGATGAGTTAGAACTGGTAAAAATTCAGTTACCCCAAAACATTTAGAAGTACATCACTGAAAGCCAAGCTGTATTATTTTTTTGGTCCAACATTGCCAAAGCAGTTTAACCCTGCTCAACAGCCCTCCCTTTAACTGGGAACTGTATCTTGTCTTATAAATCCTATTTCTGGAAATCATGACACACTTGTAAAATGTAAAATCAACAATAAATGTACAAAATGACTTAACTTTTTTTCTATAATCAAAAAACATGGATGGAGCAAAACAAGAGAAAAAGTATGAAAATTGTTACACCATTAAAAATAAGAAGCTTGCAATAAGCAGGTGAGGGTATCAGGATTTGATTTAATTTGAGCACACACAAAGGCTCAGTCTTTGCAAGCAAAGATGCCTCATGGCACATCGCTATGTGCCAAACTTCATCAAATAATTTCCAATCAGTCCTAAATATACATAACATTGTGCAAAGATTCAGGGAATCTAGAAAAATTTTAGTATGTGCAGGCCAAACAGTGTTTCAGTGGTTCCTCAGAAAATCATTGTCATTTAATAAAATAAAAAATTCATTAAAGAAATGCAACATGAAACTCTATTCCTCCAAGACAAAGCCATATCAAAATATGCAGAAATGCCTAGTTATACTGGCCAGATGAACTGAAAGACAATGGAAACACGTGCTCTATTCACATAAAATTAAAATGTTATTTGTTTTGTTGCATTGATGTTAAATTCATTCATAGACAAAATAGGCTGTCTAATCTGTTGTTACAAGTGCAAAATCCAACACCTGTTCAGGTATGGGGTGCATCAATGCATGGTTGACTTTCATTTGTGTGAAGGTACCATTGACAAGGTGCATATATTAGGATTTTAGAGAGACATATGTTGTCATTAAGGCAACATCTTCTCCTGAGAAGTCCATGGTTATTTCAGCAAGACAATGTTAGGCTTCATTCAATGTGCAACAGCTTGGCTTCACAGACACTGGCATGGTACTTTTGAAAATGTACAACTAAAAAGAAGAGAGAGTTCAATAGAATTACCAAATCATATTCTAATTTTTATTGCATTTTACAAACTGTCGCTACTGTTCTGGAAATAGGGCTTGTACATCATGGTGATAGGGATGGGCAGAAATGGGTCTTAAACATACTAAACGACCATAATCTGAGTGGACTTACTCTTTTCTGATTTTGGATTCAGTAAACAAGAATTGGACTTGCTGTGAATTTGCTGTTCTGGTTCTGTTTCATTGTTTTTCTATCTACAATAGGGGATATGGCATTAAAGGAATACCTAGCAAAAAATCTAATTACATATTCATATTCTATTCAAAAGTTAAAATGTTGAAAAACATGTTTGGAGTTCAAATTTTGTTTCTTTAATTCAGCACTAGAGCTACAATGTTGTAAGCTAACGTTGCTACACTTGAAGGAAAAATATGATTTAACACTAGTGAAAGGCAGGATGCAATATGAATTTGCACTAATTAATCTGGCCCTGATATTAAGTATTACTTAAATATTAATTACAAATGTTTTCATTTACCTGATTGGATTTGGCCGGCTGAGGCCTGCAGAAAGCTACAGTTGCTGAGGGAGCTGGCCACAATGATGTTGTAGGTCTGACCACAGTGCAGGCCCATGATGGAGCAAGAGGAAGATGAGGAGATGCTGCAAGAAGCTTGTTGACCAGTGCTGCTGGTTGCAACTGCCGTATAGAGATCAGAAGCAGATGTACTCTGCCACTGCACTGCAAGTTGGTCAGCTGTACAGTCCAGAGCTGTTGTCACATTGTGAGGCAAACAGGGGGCTACCAAGCAAAAAGAGACACTTTAGATACAGTCTAGCATTTTTCCTACTGTAACCCACCAGATTCATCACATCAAATTATTCAGGCATTATTATATTGAGAAAGTCAGATTAAACCTAAAACAATTATATTCTATGACTGGGTTCGAATTTTGCCCAGATTATCATGAATTGTTCCAGTAGGCCAAAGATAACAGGAAGTCATACTACTGTTATAAAATATTCCAGTATGCGTCCTCATTTTGAGGAATCTACATCCATCATGACCTTTTGATTATCTGAGTAAGAGACTCTGAGTTTGTGTAGATATAACCTACACACTGCTCAGCTAAGAGACAAATCAAAATTTTAAAATTCACATTTACAAATTACAAAGTGACAATATTCATCCTAAATGAGTCTACACTGGTCTAGGTCTAATACTTTTAATTCTGTTTGTTTATTTATTTAAAATCATATAGTCATTTATTTAACGTGTTCAAATAAAAACTACATATAAATGAAACATCATGTCATTTGTAAATGAAAAACTATTTAGCTCTACCTTGTTGGTGCAGTTAGGGAATGTAACTCATCTGCTCATGCATAAATTGTGTTTCTAGATGTTTAGCCAGTTCCTAAAATGGTCTACCTCTCAAATAACATCTGGTGAACAGTGGTCTAGTGGTTAGAAACTGACCAGTGATAAAAGGAGTAGAGACTCCACAGTAGAGAATGAATTGCTTATGTCTGTAATTGTCCACTTATGTAGTAGAGCTGTATGGCAGACGTTGAGTGTTGACGTCTGTGTCTGGTTTCTCTCACCGGAGTGGAACTGAAAGCTGGAGGATTGTGAACTGTTGCACGCGTCTGTCGAGGCAACCACCACAGCTGAGTAGTTCTGCCCACAGTCCAGCATGACCACACAGGAAGTGCTGTTGGTTGAACAGGAAGTGACATGCCCATTCCCAGCCATCATCTTAGCATTGTACACTACTCCACCCGTGGAACAGCCCCAGGTGATGTTAGCAGTATCTGTGCTACAGTCCACAGTAGCTGACACATTTGCCGGGGCACATGGAGCTGTAAAAATAACATACAGGGAAGTCTAAGTAAATGATAGATCTAATGACCAGTTAGTTGATCCAAACTTTTCACAATTAATTAATCACATCTAGTATTATTTCATACTATACATTAGCTCAATGTATATAACATACTTTTATTATCTGTTTTATGACATATATCTGATCTATTTTGACCTGTTTTCCTATTGGGTTTTTCTTACATTTCCACCTAGCTTAAATAGTTGTTTAAAACTCAGGAACAGCTGGTAGGTCCAGGCTTCTATTACACACTCTTCTACTTTATAAATAACTAGGTCACATCTGTACAGTTAGGGTTAGAGTTAGGGTTAGTGAAATTACACAGTAATACTATAATAATAATAAACCTGGGAATTTATGTCTTAATACCGAAACTGGTTTATACCATTTTACACTATAACCAATGTGCCAGTGTGGAGAAATGGTCATTTATGATATGTAGTAATTAAAGACTGTATCCCTCATGAAGGATAGTCTGGAATCAAAACAATTGTGACACACACTAAAACGACTTATCTGTGTATAACACTACATGAGTTTTATAATTCGGTGTAAGTAATTTACTGTATGGGGAGCATCAGCTACACTAATGAGATGAAATGTCTGAATCACCTGTTCGTATTGACACAGGAACACTGTGGTCACTGGGGAAACCCTGTTTCACAGCCGCCACAGTAACAGAGTAGGTTTTGCCACAGCACAAGTCAGTAAAAGAGCAACTGGTGGAATTTGAAGCACAGGTGTGCATGTGGCCATCATAAGCATTTGCTGTGGCAATGTAAGAATCAGCCCCCACAGATGACAGCCATGATGCTGTGACCAGATTGCCTGCACACTGCAGAACCACAGAGAGGTTAGCAGGGGCACAAGGACCTGCAGTGAGTGTGTGAGGGCGAGAAAGAGAAATTCAGATTAAACATGTATTCAGTTCCATTCTAATGTATATGTATTGCCTTTTTTGTACAACAAACTTCAATAGAAAGCAGCTTTCTACAAAGCCAGTTGTGTGTTGCAAGTGTATTCCTGTTGTTGTAGGTGTGTATGTTCCACCTGTGGTACAGGTTTATTTATAAAGGTATATTTTTTCTGTGTATGTTGTTTGTGTATGGAATATTTACATTTACATTTACTCATTTGGCTGACGCTTTTGTCTTCTGACTTACAGGTACAGGAACAATCAACAATCAGCTTTACAGAATTTACAGAAACCGTGTCCAAGCCCCTAATGAGCAAAGAGGACAGAGGGAAGGGAAAACTCCCTGAACTGTAGTAAGAATGTAGAAGGACTCAGAAGGGGAGCCCACTCACCTATGGTTTACACCAAATACTAATAACAGACAAAAATAAATAAATAAATGAATGAATGAATAAATGAATGAATGAATGTAATAATAATTTCAGTTTAAAGAGGCATTTGCAGTTCCCTGTGTACAAATGGGCTTCACTGAGTTTTGATCCATCCGTACCTAAAAGAATACTCCAAAAATACTTTTTGCTAGAATCTTGTATCTGTGTTAAATGTTCTGTATTACATGTGTGTACATGTGTACATCTCATACCTGTGTTGAAGCTAAGTACTGTGCCATGGACTGTACAGTTGTTTGTATATGGCATCACAGTGAGGTCATAGCTTTGTCCACAGTGCATGTTGCTGAGCTGACAGGTGTTGTTGGTGGAATTACACTGTTTAAAATCTCCATCCATCCCCAGTGCTGTCACACCATACAGACTCATGGTTGTCCCAGACGGCCATGACACCAAGGCGCTGTTGTTAACACCTTGCCACGAGGCACTAATGTTCTGCATCGCACAGGGCACTACCAAGGAGATCACAAGGATTTAAAACATTATACATCAATGCAGAAATAATGTATGCAATAAAATATATTTTATAGTAACATATGTTACTGATGTTTAATTTGTGTGTTTATTACATACTATAGTGCTAGTAATGTTTTAGGAGTTGTGATTTTAATTTTGGTGCAATAGGACAATGCAATGAATTACAAATGTAACTACACATCCGAGCCTGTGCTTCAGACTCTTCAGGGTTATTAACATATCTAACAGAAATACTTTGTTGAGTCGACTATGATTACTAAAAATTAAACTTTAAACACACACACTCACACAGTATCTCACAAAAGTGAGTACACCCTTCACATTTTTGTAAATATTTTATTTGTCTTTTCATGGGACAACACTGAAGATATGAAACTTTAATACAATGTAAAGGAGTAAGTGTATAGCTTGTATGACAGTGTAAATTTGCTGTTCAAAATTACTCAACACACGGCCATTAATGTCTAAACCGCTGGCAGCAAAAGTGAGTACAACCCGCAGTAAAAATGTCCAAATCGCGCCCAATTAGCCATTTTCTTTCCCTGGTGTCATGTGACTCTGTAGTGTTACAATGTCTCAAGTGTGCATTGGAAGTGTTCAATTTGGTGTTATCACTCTCACACACTCTCATACTGGTCACATGTCACCTCATGGCAAAGAACTGTCTGAGAATCTGTAAAAAAGGATTGTTGCTCTACATAAAGATGGCCCAGGCTATAAGAAGATTGCCAGCACCCTGAAATTGAGTTGCAGCACGGTGGCCAAGACTATACAGCTGTTTAACAGAACAGGTTTCACCATGGTTGACCAAAGAAAGAGTGCAGATACTCAGAGTCATATCCAGACATTGTCTTTTGAAAATAGATGTATGAGGGCTGCCAGCATTGCTGCAGAGGTTGATGGGGTGGGGGGTCAGCCTGTCAGTGCTCAGACTATATACTGCACACTGCATCAAAATGGTCTGCATGCTTGTCATCCCATAAAGAAGCCTCTTCTAAAGATGATGCACAAGAAAACCCACAAACTTATATAGCTGAAAAGCAGACTTAGGCCATGGATTACTGGAACCATGCTCTATGGTCTGATGAGACAAAGATGAACTTTTTGGTTCAGATGGTGTCAAGTGTGTGTTGCGACAGCCAGATGAGGAGTACAAAGACAAGTGTGTCTTGTCTACAGTCAAGCATAGTGGTGGGAGTGTCATGGTTTGGGGCTACATAAGTGCTGCCAGCACTGGGGAGCTTACAGTGCTGAGAACCATGAATGCAAAAGTACTGTGAAATACTGAAGAAGAGCATGGCCTCCTCCATTCGGGCCACAGGGCAGTATTCCAACATGAAAGCAACCCCAAACACACCTCCAAAATGACCAATGCCTTGCTAAAGAAACTGAGGGTAAAGATGTACTGGGCATCTTTGGGAGGTTCCCAAATGGAAATGGAGGCGTGCAAGGTCTTTAACACCCACCAGCTTTGTGATGTTATGGAGGAGTGGGAGAGGATTCCAGTGGCAACATGTAAAGCTCTAGTGAACTCCAGGCCCAAGAGAGTTAAGGCAGTGCTGGAAAATAATGGTGGCTACACAAAATATTAGACACTAAAATAAAAGACACTTTGGGCACAATTTGGAAATTCTCACTAAGGGGTGTACTCACTTTTGTTTAGACATTAATGGCTGTTATACAAGCTGTACACTGACTATTTCACATTGTATCAAAGTGTCATATCTTCATTATTGTTCCATGAAAAAAATCTAATAAAATATTTAGAAAATGTGAGGGGTGTGCTCACTTTTGTTTAGACATTAATGGCTGTTATACAAGCTGTACACTGACTATTTAACATTGTATCAAAGTGTCATATCTTCATTATTGTTCCATGAAAAAAATCTAATAAAATATTTAGAAAATGTGAGGATTGTGCTCACTTTTGTGAGATACTGTAGTTATTACAAAATATCATTATTATCTAGTTAAAACTAGATGAAGGTATATGAAGATCTATATATTGGACAGTACATAAACAGTTTCAATGCTATGCTCCAATGAGAACAGGCGATGAGCACCAAGAGGTACTGAAAAAAGACAAGCCATTGGAATGAGTGCGTTGCTCTGAAAAGTGTTATTAAAAATTGTCGGTGACTGGGTACACCCCTTGGTGATGGTATTCCTGCATGCCCGTGGCCTGTTTCAGCTAGACAATGGGAATGGGTTGAGAAACATGATGGAAGAGTTCAGATCTCACTTTGTTAGAGCTTCTGTTCAATGTGCAGGTCAATTATGTGGTTTCTTCACCTCACAACAAACAAGGATTAAAATATTGGTGGTGTCGTGTGTAGGACATGACACAGGTCATGACTCACTGGTATACATTTATATATAAGACAGATGAACAATTAAACAAGTGAAATACCTGACTGGATTTGAGCTGGTTGGCTGTAGCTACTGCTGCAGTGATTGGACACTGATTTTACAGTGATGCTGTAGGTACGACCGCATCTTAAGCCTGTAATGGAGCAGTTTGTCCCTGTGGTGCTGCAGGAGTCATTGTACCCATCTCCTTGAAGGAGGGCAAGGAATGAGACACCTCCATTGTTGTCATTCCAGCCAATGTGAGAAGTGTTGTTTTTGCAGTCATAGTAGGCATTGACCATGGAAGGAGGACAAGGTGCTGGGGAAAATAAGAAATATTTGTTAATAATAATTACATTTGTTATATCGCTAAAAAACTCACAAACCCATTAACTGCTTCATTAGAAACACCTATAGTTACACTTACTGGTCACTTTATTAGATTGCCACATATGATGTCCCATAACTTTCACACTAACACATTTTGCATTCTATTTTTCCTACTCACTCACTACTGACACCTACTCACACAAACCATTTGCAAGATAGGACGGCTATGAAAGAGTAGTTCGCCAGGTTACATATCTTCTACAGATAGCACAAGTTTGGTCCCTGTAGAGGATTGCTAACTTAATTATACTATAAAACTTTGACCTTGGACCAGAGACCCACAACACCCTAAAAATGGAAGACCATTCTGGTATTTTAGTTTCCATTTTGAGTGAACTGTGGCCATTCCTCTGTATTTGCAGTTTTTTTCCCCTATTTTCTATTTTGTTAATTCTTAATTATTAGTGTTTCTGCTACTAACATTTGCTACACAAATAAAGGCTTTTAACTCGAAATGACTGATGCAGAAAGAGAAACGTATGGTGGGAAAACATTTGCACTGCACTTGACCACAAACTCCATCAACAAATGAAAAACTTTCATGTACCCCACCCACCCCAAAACCACCAAATAAAAAACTTCTCTATATAGCATGAAATGCACCTTCTGAGAGAAATGGGAAAACTGTTGCAGTTCTATGTGATGACCCTGCTTCTGATGGCAAATTACCTTTCTCTGTGTTGGAACAGGCTTTAGACCCCCTCTCACAGTGCACGATGCTTTGCCTCCAACTATAAGCAGCTTTATCTCCATACTAGCAAATTCATCACTTCTTTTCCTCGTTTTTTAACCTTAGGCTGTATGCGTTGGCGGTAACGTTGACGCTCGAGTTTTGTTAAACATTGGGGTCTTTTTTTTTTATCTCGCTCCCACAAGTCATACACCATGAGTGAGCATGAACATGAGTGAGGATGAAACAGCATTAGCTACTACAATAGCGCAAAAAAAAATTAGCCTGTGCGCTGCTGGGCCTGACTATCCATCGCTAAGCGCTACGTTCGTCAATCAAACATGGCGGCTGTAACTCTATTCCTGTCACGTGATTGGTTTAGCGGGGTGCTAATCATTAGCTTTTTATGTTGTCTGTGAAAACATATAGGAAGTGAAAGTTATATCGACCATGTCATATTTATATCAGGGAGAAGTCACGTGACTGGACCAGTGCAGCGTTATCCTTGTTTTTATTAGCTTTTCGTGTTATCTTAGATAAGATAAGAAAACTTTAATGCCATTGTGTTTGTGCATAACGAAATTTTATTAGGTAGCTCTCAGCTTAGTGCAATAATACACCAGACAAAGACATACAGTCACTAACTGTGCAATCTGCAAAAAAATGTGCGAAGAGAATGTTATAGTTTTTTCCTCCATGTTATAAATATTTGTTCATAATTTGCTATTATAATCTCGACAAATGTAAGAAAAGAAACTGCTATTTTACCGCTTTCCCTCAGTATTGGATCTTATACCTAATGAATGTGTTGATGTGGTTCTTAAGCATTTAGTATTCTTCCATAAAAGGGCTTCACAAAAACAGCCTTTAATAATCAGCTAATAATCTAATGCAGCATGCTAGTGTTTTAGTTACTTTTTTTGTAACATTTTCACATTATTTTAATTGGGTTAATTTTGAAAAAAATATTAGGATCTCTTTGCAGATATGAATACATTTAAGAGTGAATGCATCTAACAGGGTTGTACATTTACTTAATCAAGTGCTGACTCCAATCTGGAGATTCTAACCCATGTTCCATTACAATTAAATCATAAGGGTAGATAATGTGCAGAATCAAAGCCGAGAACAGATACAGGGAAGGATATAGGAAATATATTTGACCATCCTTTGCAATTTCATCAACTGGACACTACTTGTATTACTATTAAAAGTGTGTGGACAGACCTGTAATGACGTTGACACTGGTGCTTGGTGAACTGTCACACTGTTGCCCTCTCGCTGTAACAAACACACTGTACGTCTGGCCACACTCTAGTCCTGTAAGACTGCAGTCGGAGTTTGTAGAAAAGCATGATGCCTCATGTCCATTTGTAGAGGTAGCATTGACAAGGTAAAGAATGGCATTGTTGACAGGAATCCATGACAGCAAGGCTATATTTGTTGCACAGTCCAGAGATGTGCTGAGGTTGCTGGGGGGACATGGGGCTGGAAGAGAAGTCATAGAGGATTCCATAAGTAAAGTGTGCAAGTGTGCAGTGTAAAAATATTTTACCAAAAGCAATTTATTATAATATAATTATGAATAAAACTTTAGCTGTTAGTAACAGTGAACAAAATATTTTTAATCTGTTAAAGGTATAATGTTATATCTAAAGGCCTCTTACTTTCTCTATGTTTAGCTATTGTCTGGGTAGCTGATAAATAGCATTGTTTGGTAGATCATGTACTGCAAAAATCCTGATGAAATACTTTGCAAGTTGGAATATAAAACCTTGTAACCAAATAGTACCACTAAAATAATGGATTTTTATAAAATAGCTTCAGCTTTTTGTTCAAAGTGTATGATAAATTAGTCAATGTTAATTATGTCTAAGAATGGCTGTAAAAGCATGTTTCCTTTAGACCAGGTTATAAAATAGCTAGAGTACTTAAGACCTTTATTTGTTCATTTTTATGATTATCTTCTACTAATCCATAGGTTTTGAGAAAATAATGTTGATCTCGTCTGTTGAGTGGTTGTTAAATGATTTTTTTTTCTGTTTCCTTCTATCTGATTGGACAGGGCTTAATTTAGCATATGTGATGGCAGATCTGCTAAAGAACCCATCAGTTATACCTCAGCTCCAGCATGAGCAGGAGCCAGGTATAAGAAAGCTCTGCAGGTGTAGCTTTTCTGATATTATGTGTGTTGTACTGGACATGCAGAGTAGTCTGGTTTTTATGGCTTTAGTAATGAGGTCATTTTAGCTGTAATGATAACCAGACTGGAATCACTGTCACTGTCAAGTATGACAGTGCTGACTTATAATGCTTGTAAGTTTGTCTTCTTATTGACCAGATTCTTAATTGCATTTTCCAGTCCACCTTAAAATGCAACAGTAGCAATGCGTCATTAAACCCGAAGCGATGAAAAAAAAGTTACATAATTAAAACAGTTTAAATAATAAATAACTGACCAAGTTATTCTACTCATGATGGATCACATCCCTAAAAGTAGACTCTAACATCTGTATTGAAAGTACTTCTTTATCATTACTGGAAGAATCCAACAGCTTATGTGTATCTCAGCATCCTTGGGTCGCTTTGTGATTTAGCTACTATTTGATTGAATTAAATTGTATATATTTCTTAGTAGGACTGTTGAGGTTAACACAATAATAATGTGTTAATACAATTTTACTTTATCACAATTTAAAATAGTGCCATTAATGTAGGAAATTTGGGTGAGTGACGGAAATGAGAAATTTATTTCAAACTTATAACTAGGTAATCACAGCCTAGTATATGAGTAAATAAAACTCCCTTACAGTTTTCCTTTGTCCCAGCAGAATTTAACAGCAGTACATTTAATATTAAACATAATGTATCCACCCTTTCAAACAGCTTATTTCACCTAAAACCCTTATTTGGCATAAAATTACAACAGATAAAAAATGTAAAATGAGCTTGCTTGATTAATCATCATTAACTGTACAAAATCATGAGATTAATCATGATTAATTAAAAAATCTTTTGGGAACCCTATTTATCATAAATATAATGTGCCACATAATACACTCTACTGCCCTAATTACAGTGCTATTTGACATGAAAACAATTTAACAAAGAAGGAAATGTATAGATTTGTATGTATTTTGTTATATAAATGACGTTTCTGAACAAGTAAATGCATGACTAGGAATATTAACCACAAGTCAAACATTACATCACCACTCTGATTAAGCGCATTGATAATAAGCACTTATCAACCAGAACTGTGCTCTGATATCAGAAAATATCTTCATGAATTCAACAATAAAGGAAGCCTTCCTTCTTGTATTTCATGTTTTAATATGGCCAGTGATTAAGTGCACACACCATGACTACTGTGGTGGAAGATTTAAATTTGTTAAACAGAATTTGTTATGAAGCGTGCATTCCTCAGTGTTCTTTAAGGACTTCTTCTCCATCCCTGTTGAGAACGTTACAAATGATCATTTCCTGAGCCATGATGGTGTGCGTCTTTACCTGAGACAACTGTGGTACTTGGCTGGGAGGTGCTGTTAGAAGATGCATCTCCTGCCAGAAGTACGATACTGAATGTCTTCCCACATGTCAGAGAGGTCAGTTGACAAGATGTGCTATTGTTGGAGCAGGAAGCCGCAAGTGTTTGTCCACCATCCGTGTATGCCAGCACTGTGTACCAACTCACACCTATGTTGGCATTCCACATCACTGTGGCAATGTTGCTACTGCACTGCAACATGGCTGTTACATTCTGAGGATTGCAGGAACCTGTGTGAAAAAAACAATGTGTTATCTCTATTGTAAGTTAGGATAGTAAGTGAGAAACACGTCAAGTTACCACTAAATTTCTGGTGACTTGCAGTCTAGGCTATGCAGTATAGTAGTAAACCTGTTTAGATGTGTAATATTATGTGAAATGTTCAATATTTAAATATACAATTTTTGCAGTGTTGTACATATCTGAGTGTGTCTGAGTGCTGTACCTGATGTCCAGGTATATTATATGTAGAATGTGGTATTTACAGCCCAGGAGTGTGTAAGAAATAACAGTGTGGTACCTGTAATGTTTGAGTGTTGTGATTCAGGTGTGTGAAGTATAACACTGTGGCACCTGTAATCCAGCTGTGTGATGTATAGAAGTGCTCTAGCCCAGGTGAGTGATATGCAAGATCATTGTAATTCAGGGATATGATGTCTAATAGTTTAGCACCTGTAGTACAGATTTGTGATGTGCAGGAGTGTTGTACCTGTAGTCCAGGTGTAATCTATGTTCTCCAGGTGTGTATTGTGTTGAATTGCTGCCCTCACAGTTGTAGTGTGAATATAACTGATGTGAGAAATGTGTAAGAGTGTGGTACCTGTATTGAGGATGGTGACTGAGCTGCTGGTGCTGTTGCAGACGCCATTTTGTGCCATTACACTGACACTGTACTGACTGGCCACCTGCAGTCCGCTGAACACACACGAGAGGTTGGATGTCAGACACCACCAAGGGAGCCAGCCAGAGGCTGATACCACAGCAATGTACCCACTGGCCCCAGGTGCAGCATTCCAGGATGCCACCAGGGAACCTGATCCACATGTACTATGACCAGTCACATTCTGAGGGCTGCAGGGGGCTAAGGGAAAAGTGATGTCTGGTCAGATATATGTCAATTGGGACTGAATGTAGAGTAACAAATCTACATTCATTTGCACTATTATTTGTCCAGTTGCAGCATTAATATCAGCAGTACCTCCAAACACTTAAAAGTGCAAATGCTCTATAATATTGCTCATATCAGGTAATGATTTTTTTCATGCAATCTGGAACACTGACCCGTTTGTACAGTTTGCACAGGGCTTGCCAGTCCACTACAATTGCCATTTGATGCAGTTACCGTGACATTGTATTGCTGGCCACACTGAAGGCCCTGCATGCTACAGCTGGTATATTGTGAGCTGCAGGAGACTGTGGTGCTGCCCTTCCACATGGCGATGGCAGTATAGGTTTGAGACACTGCAGTAGGGCTCCAGCTCACAGTCAATGAATTTGTGTCACAGGCAAGAATAGCAGACACATTTTGAAGGATGCATGGGGCTGAGAAAATAAAGATTGATACCATATATATTATAAAAAAGCTTCTAATATAACAAATATATTGATTTAAAAGGTTGACATTTGTTATTTACAATGTTAATCTACTATTACGTCTTGTGATGTTGAAATTATTTCTGATTTTCTTCTGACCCCTAGTGGTTCAGGGGACTGTATGGCACTCACTGTACTAGTCTATGCAAGTGTAGGTGGTTATATCAGTGTGTGTGTGTGTGTTTGTGTGTGTGTGTGTGAGTGTGTGTGTGTGTATACACACCTGTGTACAAAGCGACTGTTTGGCTCAGTTGGCTGCAACAGATGTCATTGTTTGCAATAACACCCACGCTGTATGACTGACCACAGGTGAGGTTAGCGATGCTGCAGCTGGTCCCGTTGCTGATGCATCGTGATTTTTGACCATGGCTATCTGTGGCAATCGCGGTGTAAGCCTGAGCTCCGGCACTGGGGTTCCAGGAGATGCCCACAGAACTTGCACCACAACTTGAAGTCACGGTGACATTGGTAGGCACACAAGGCACTGTGAGATGCAAAAACACTCTTTTACCAGAAGGGTTTAGATGTTTAGATGGGGAATGACAGTGTCAGTTATTGAAGCTAATTTGTAATTTGTCATCCAGTCTGCAAGTACTGTAATAAGATTTGAGGATTGTGTTCTCTGTGTTTACACAACCTATTCTGATATGATGTTAGCACTCTACAACTGCATATGCATGTGTCCTCACCTTGTTGCACTGTTATCTGCTGACTCAGGGTAGACTGGCATGTCCCACGTGTGGCCTGCACAACCACACTGTAGGTCTTGCCACAATCCAGCTGTCCCAAACTGCACATTGGATCAACTGAGTTACAGTAGACTGGAACTCCTGCTCCAGACCACACCATCGCTGTGTAGTTCACACCCACAGCTGTTCTGTTCCATCCCACTGTCATTGTACCTAATGAACAGTTCACTCTACCCACAACTTGCTGTGGGGCACATGGGACTACAACCGAACACAGAAAGAAAGAACAGAACACAAGTCATACTATAAACATGCAGACATCAGATTCAGAACAAAAATCACAGAGTGAGACATAAGAGGCTGAACACGCATTTCAAACACATGTAGTTTAAATATGTAGTAAAAAAAAAAATACAGTTCATATATGAAAGAACAGATGTTTTTGTTTACTGACAAATGACTGTCTATTAGGTATAGTTTGATATACCTGTAGTTGGCTATCGTTTGAAGTGCAGTAAAATACATACTCTTTAAATATGAAATATAAATATTAAAATATAAAATATGTACGTGTGTGTTGGTGATCTTACCAGACTCCATCTGCAAGGCTGAGGAGGGAAGGCTGCTGCAGTTTGTGTTGTTTTGTGTGACAGTGATATTGTAGGTGAGTCCACAGAGCAGATTGGGGATGGTACAGTTATTGCTGCTGGTGCTACAGTTGAGCACACCTCCTTGATTGTCCACCATCATTGCAGTGTAGAAGCCTCCAGGCTGCTGGCCCTGCCACTGTACTGCAGCTGTGTTTGAATGACAGTCCTTTACAGCCTGCACATTCACTGGAGCACAGGGGGCTATGTGAAAAAAAGGAGAGGTTATGGCCTGTGGAAAATGAACAAAAGGCATTTGTTGCAAAAGATGCAAAATAGAGCATGATTTTTCACTTAGCTGAATAACTGAAGCAACATGAGGCTTTTATCATTCATTTATGAGACTCCATTAAGGAAGTGTCTTGAATAACTATGACTACGACAATAATACGTAATTTATGAAAGTGAGGCAATAAAGTGCAGGCTCACAGAGGGGCCTTAAACAGGCTTGACCATGGGCTTATCCGTCTATATACTATATCCTCTTTCAGGATGGAAGGTAATTATTATTATTTCTTGATCATCAGAGCAGAACCCTACCAGTCTGTGCAACTATATGCTTGCTGTCTGTGCTGTTGCAGATGAAATTAGTTGCCATGACGAAGGCCTCATAGACTTGTCCACATTGCAGACCAGTGATCTCACACTGTGTGTCCATAGTGTAACAGGAGCGGATCGTGCCATCAGGAAGAATAGCTTTGGCCGTGTAGAAGACAGCATCATTGCTGGTCAGCCAGTTGAGAGTTATCGAGAAGGACCCACAAGTGTTCCACATTGAAACAGTTTGAGGGGCACAAGGAACTGGTGGGAGAGAGAGAGAGAGAGAGAGAGAGAGAAACAGGGAGGGGGTGGTTAAACAGTTTGTCATGAATCATTTTAATAATTTAAAGAATCTTAACCTGGACAACCATCATTATCCACCAGTGGACAATTATGTTTCAGACAGTGTCAAACTTACATTTTTGAACCTTGAGAGAACCTTTGAAGAACCTTTGAAGAACATTTAGTTTATAAGATGTTCCGAGCATTATTTGAGAACACAATAAGGTCAAATACCAACATCAAATACCAACAGTCTGTCAAACACACATAAACACTCTCTCACTTGTTTGAGCCACATCTGCCAGCAGAAGATCGGTGGTGCAGTCGTTGTTGGAGGCCGTGATCCACACGCTCAGGGTCTGGCCACAGTTCACATTTGTCATAGCACAGCTTGTGCCTTGCGAGGTGCAGTTGTATAAGTCATTATGGTTGCCCTGTGCCTGAACTGTGTAGCTGAGGGCTCCTGGGGCCGGGTCCCATGAGGTGATCAACGTGTTTGACAGACAGCTCATTGCCGAGGTGAAAACATTCTGGGGTAAACAGGGTGCTGGTGGGGGGAGAAGTCAAGATTAACATAAGACAAATAAATTTATATGAAGATATATGTTATTAATGTGTAACCCGTTTGTATCCTTGATACTTTGTATCCAGAAAATCCAGAGTAACTAAAATGACTGTACATAAAGTCTGGTAAATAAATATCTGGTTGGTTTTCTACCTGTGTTGACCATATACCTTCCATCCCTAGTCCTGCTAGGAAAGTGAAGGTACCTGGTCTCTCATTTTTGCTAAATGTTAACCGTCAGCTAATAGTCAGCTCAATCTTAAAAGAATAAATAGCTAGCAATTCTAGCTAGGAGTGCAGTGATAAGAAAATGGAAAATGCTAATATCAAAGTGCAACACTTCATATCCATAGTTGTTGCTGCTAAAATTGCACATCCTTTGATCAGTTTAATAGTTTATTGCCCAAACATGGAGGATTGAAACACTTATAACACTAATACGTATTGTTAAACTTGCTTGAATTTAATGAATTGTGTCAGAACATAAAAATAATTTATTCTTTAGAGCTGTGTAGATGGAATTTACCAGTACTAATTATATATTAGTTATCTAATAACTGAGATAATAGCTAGCAGTTCTAAAACACTTTACTCAAGCGAATGGTTAAAATTACCTGGTCTCTGACCTGGGCTAATAGTCAGCTATTGCATGGTCTGAGCTATTAGGTAGAGGTGCAATGATATTTATATTGTGGGCCATACTGATATGCAATATTTTCTCCTTACATATCTGTAGGAGAAGTAGGTGAAGTAACTCTTACCTGTATTAACAGTTACTGGAGCAGTAGTCCCACTGTTGCAGCCCTGAACACCAGTGTATACAGAGCTGACAGTGAATGTGTAGGTGTTACCACAGTCCGTTTGAGTGAAGTAGCAGGAAGTGTACATGGTAAGGCACTCGCTCACCACCCCATTTGAGTCCACAGACGTGGCGATGTAATACGCCGTGTTGTTGGTAGGTGCCCATGAGAATATAATCACGTTGCTTAGACACTCACGGTAAATCTCTGGGTTCTGGGGTGGACATGGTGCTATTTGTGTGCACAGGGGAGGAAAAAGAGCGAAAACAACATTTTAACACTGACATGACATTGTTGGTGACTATAGAGATTCATCTACAGCTATTCTTCTTCTGAGCTTATATCCTCCTAGACAATGAGGTCTGGGTGTGTTCCTCTATGTCAGAACGGAACAGCTCATTCTATAACATGGGAAGATTTTCTGACATTAGCCCTGAGGACCGGATCGGATCAGTGCTGCCTCATTAGAACTGAGATAAATAGAAGATATTTTCAGAAGACACATCACAATGGTCACAAGGTTCCAGTAACCACCATAAAATGTCTATGACAAAAAGGGTCATCTTTTGAATGGCCAGATGTGGATGACATCAGAGGTGCTTTTTGGTTTGAAAAGAACACCAGGGGAAAATCAGAGTGAAAAAGGAACAGAGGGATAGATCAACCTGAAGGTGGCATTTGTGCATCACTTTTCACTTTGCAGTCTGTTTAGACAAATTCTGAAGATAATTCTGCATCAAAAATATAGTCATGGCAGAACATGTAACTAGAGTTAGCCAGAGGTAGCTAATAAATTCAAATTAGCAATCAATACAAGCTGTAAAATGATGAAATAATCTGCCTAGGAAAAAATATATTTAAACAAATATATCAGAAACTGAAAAGCTGAGCTGAACTTGTAACAGAAAATGGTCAACTATCATATTACTTATGACAACATGCTCCCTCTAACAATGTATTGCTAATATGGCCCATTAAAATATATTACATTGGTTTTACAAAAATATGGCATAAAAGAGAGCATAAAATTAATAAATTAATAAGTTAATATATACAAATTATAAAAACATTTTCTCTTTTTAATAATTGAAAAACAATTAATCACATCCTTTTGAAAGTATCATGACATCCTGAATCATCTCCTAAAAATGTAAATCCTTGTTGACCATTAAATTCTACAAAGCTGAAAAGGCTATAAGTTATGCATTCTCCTCACCTGTAACAAATGTGTAGCTGATGTTGGAGGTGCTCTCACAGTCAGCGATGCTGGTGATTTTTACATTGTAGGGCTGACCACATCCAAGGGAGCTAATCTGGCAGGATGTGCTATTGGACGTGCAGGACAGAGACGTTCCATTACTGCTGGTGGCCACTGCGCGGTATGAAATAGCGCCATGCACAGCCTGCCAACTTACAGCTGCCATGGCGTTACTACAGCTATAGTCCACTGATATGGATGTCACAGTAGCGACAGCTAAGATGGAACAGAAGAATTGGTTAGTGTAGAATAGTATAGAATGATTTCACCAGAGAGTGTTTACAGAGCCGCAACAGTGCTTTTGTGAAATAAGAACCATGCAACAAACACTCACGGTTGGTGGTGTAGAGGACAGTGGATGGCTCTCCAGGCTGCAGAAACATGTTGAGGGACGAAACACCTATTGTGTAGCTTGAACACAGTTTGAGGTTTGCTAAATTCATGGATGTGGTGGTTGTATTCCAAGCAACAGGAGCAAGTCCTGACTGGATGTTGTTCGTCAAGGTCACCCGGTAGAACAACACGCCTGCTACGCTGGACCAGCTGACAAGAGCTGTGATGTCGTTTACTGGTGTCACTGTCACAACAGCTGGTGGTTGGGTCACTGCAGAGCAACAGAGTGAGTGTGAATGAGAGGCCCATTCCTTCTTGCCATTTGAAATTTGCTTAAGGGTAATAAATTATAATAAACATAAAAAAATTACTCTGAAAATGATAACATGAGCCTGTTCAGTTCGTTAGGTTCATATATTACCAACAATGCCTACATTAATACATCTTACCAGTACGAAGCAATTAAAACTACACCCTGTTACTCAGACTGATGTCGGCACTAGTCCCACCGCCAGACTAACCATCACTTAATTTTGAATGAAAAAAAATTAAATAAAGTTGTAATGCCTGAAATCAGTCATCTAGTACACCATCAATTACAGTCTGGATTTTAAACACTTATTTTTTCAAGAATTTGTTATCATAATAACACTTTTAGTCTACACTCAACATATTTAGGCCCATTATCCTGGGACCACCACTATTTATTATGATATTTTGATTAAAGTTTTAAAATATTAATTGCATTTGGGTATGGGTTGTTCGATTGTTTGTTTGTTTTTTTCTTTGTTTAAAAAAAATCATAAGGATGTTAACATATTCACCAAAATATTTTAGAATGCAGACCTCATCTAGCTATTAACTTAATAACCAGGATTTCAGGCCTAACAAACCAAGTGTTCACTGCATAGAAGCACATCACTATGCACAACAGTCAAAGGAACAGAACATTATAAGATTACATGCTTTATTCTCATATACACCAATTGGACATAATTTTAACACTCCCTGACTAATACTGAGTAGGTCATGTTGCCAAAACAGTGGTGCGTTCTATCAGAGTCAGCATTAACATTTTAAACCAAAGTAGCTCTTCTGTGGGACATGCTCCCTTCACTCCCACATGAATGAGCCTTGGATGCTCTCACTGATTCACCACATGTCCTTCCTTGGATCACATTTGCTAGGTACCAACTACTGCACACTCCACAGGACCTGCTGTGTTGGAGATGCTCAGACTCAGACTCAGATGTCTAACCATCAAAATAAGGCCCTGGCCAGAGTGGTCAACCATTTTCCTGCTTCCAGCAAATCAGTTTCTAGAAACAACTGTTCTTGATACGAATGTATCCTACTCTTCTAACAGGTGTCATTGTAATAAAAAAACTAGTCAATGTTGTTCATGTCACCTGTCAGTGTTAATGCTTTGACTGACAACTCGGTGTACAAATATATATATATATATATATAATTTTATATTATTTTATTTTATTTTATATATAATTTTTTTTTTTTTGAAGCAGGTCCACAATGTATTTTTTCTATGCCTCCTGGAGGACGATGGGATGCAAAGTTCACACTATTTTACCTTAGAAACACTATGTTCACTAGAAGAAAAAATAAATAAAGTAGTTTATCATGACTGAACCAGTCAAACATTTGACTTTTCCTATAAACGCACAGTAATTGACTCACGTGTGTAAACTGATTTGACGGGGCTTTTGGGTCCCAGCCCGGCGCTGTTGGAGGAGTACACGTAGCAGTTGTACGCCGTGGACGGTAGGAGGCCGCTCATGTTTCCGCTAAGAGATGTGAACGTGAAGTTGTGGTAGTCGGACTGAAACGCTGCATTCACCACCAACACATAACTGCTGGCTCCCGCGACGCTGGACCACTTAACACTTACAGCCGTACTCGATATAGCCGAGGAAAACGTTATCTGTGAGGCTGCGGGAACTAAAAGCAGAAAGAAAAAGCCAAAAATCACCACCACACGAGATGAAGGGCGCGTTGTTCTTGAAAATGCGTCGGTTTGTTTCCTGAAGGAGAGTCGTACCTGTCATCGCCACCTGGGAACTGATACAAATCACATAGTAAAACTGATAGACTTTAAGGGTGATTTGGTACGGTGTTCCAGGTTGCAATCCCTGTACCAGTTTCTGCGTCGTGGTCGCAGGTAAGTTTAACAAGACGGGGCTCACACCGCTCACATTCACAGCCCGAATGTCCAAGAAGTAGTTGGTGGCTCCAGGGAAACTCGTCCATTGTATGTTCAATGATGAGGCAGAAGGAGAAGTGGTGGACGCAATATTACAGCCTGTGGGAGTGAAAACACAGAAAGAGTGTCAGTTTTTCATGGACACATACACACTTTTCTATTACAATAACATATGACTAGTTTACAAGACTTAGACTAAGCCTAAATCTGGTAAGCAATGTAGTCCAAGGCTAGACTTAATTAAACTTTAGGAAATTGTTCATAATAACGTTTTCCTTAACACATTTAGCAGCAAGCAAAGTTTCCCCCTTCACAAATTAGAATTCCAACATGTAAAAAATGTTAACTTACTTCCTGCCTGCTGTGCCTGAGAAAATCATAAAGACAAAAAAGGAACAATTTAATGTTAGTATTTACATAACTAGCATTTAGCATTAGGCTACTGTAAAGAGTAAGCCTGTTCCTTCCTTTTGGGTTTGAAAAATTACCTCAGTCAGTGCGGCCACTAGTAAGGTAAAGCACAGTGTCTCCAGGAGGTGCATCTCTTCTATGGTCTGTAGGGAATGAATAAGTTAGATTCATAGAGATATTAATACACACTGAGCTCTGAAAGTGTATGCCACTGCATCCAGGTATACCTGCTGTGCAGCGACCAATCAGGGTGCGAGAAAACAGGACAGGTGGATGCCTTTAGGCCTAGTAAGAATGTTATAATGAAAACCAATATCAGGGAGGGGAGCAGGTTGGTGAGCTTGTGTGAACCAAGGAACACAGATTAAGGTCAGGCTTAGGATTTATTATAACCTAATGTTTTAGTTTCTTTTAAATTATACATTTTTAGAAAGTCCTTTTGAGCAACAGCTCTTATGATTTCACAGGAATTAGTTTCTTAAGCCAAAACTGTTTTGAAGTTTGGCTATCTATGCTGAAAGCAACATTCTGACACTTTTGCAGGAAGTGTAATATGACTTCTTAGTGATGGTTACCTGTGGCTGCCGGCATCAGATTTAAAACACTAATGCTTGTCTACAATGCCAAAAATGGTCCACCCCCTATATGCCTATCTGCAATGATTAAACCACAGGTTACAGCTTGGTTCATGCTCAGCCCAACTGGACCCATCTTTTTAAAAAATCAAAGACAAGACTATTCTCAGTTGTGGCACTTGAATGGTGTAATAAACGTCCCCTGACCATCCTCACTGTCTTCAAACGATGACTCAAAATCCACCACTTCAAAAGATTACTTAGGACAATAACTTCATGTTTTAAAACTAACAAATATAATTACATGTAATATATTTATTATAAAAACCTTTCTGCATGAGGATTAAACTTCCCTCTGTTAGAGGCATAGATGACTAGCAGCTCTTAACTAAAATCTAGGTTTACCTATGTGAGGGACAGGGTTTCTTTGTACAAAACACTCATGTGTGTTGCTCTGGATAAGAGCGTCTACCAAATGCTTTAAATACAAATGCAGTGATGGTGACGCAGTGGACATGAAATTTCATGGGTTTCCAAGTCTTTAGCAAATTGTAAGAAGGAATTACTTTAATTTAATTTTTACTTCCTTTAGTACAGTTTTTCTTGCTTCCTCCAGGTTCATTCTTTTAGAGGATGCAGTTTCATTACAGGCTTCAATTACAAGCATGTAGATGTATCATTCTCTTGATTGGATTACATCTAGCTCTTTATATGTCACACCTCCAGGCAAATAGATGATTATGATAAGATGTTGGGCTTCAATTCAGCGAAAACTTTGGCTCTCTCAAAAGGAGATTAGTTCTTGAATAAGCAAAGTCAGAATCACAACCATGT
This sequence comes from Lepidarchus adonis, assembly GCA_037576955.1. NCBI lineage: Eukaryota > Metazoa > Chordata > Actinopteri > Characiformes > Lepidarchidae > Lepidarchus > Lepidarchus adonis. The sequence goes on from JBBIGC010077841.1 coordinate 24,506, forward strand.
TAACATTATTAAATCAGAACATGACTTTGATCTTATCTTTTCAGAGCTATGTGGTATACAAATTCGATCTTTGAAATCAGATCTGAGCCACTTTTATATGTGGCCATAGATCGGATACTGTACATGTCCGATTCATGGTCATGCAACCTAATCTTGAAAAGCCACTGTGTAATGTTCAAGATTCAAACTTGGGTTGGGACCCGGTGTGGCCACTGCGTCCTAGCGCGCCGCCATGTTTGTAGCATAGCAGCAGTGCTTCAGTTGAACAATCTGCCAGCAGAATTAAATTATGTCTGTATTGAAAGTTTGTGCTGGTTAGTTAAGACTGGTGTAGCTTACATTTACATTGCGCACCATGATATTTTGGCTCATATAAAATGTGTTATGTCTGTGCTACCTCCTGGTTCTCCCCTCTAGCTGTGCTGTCATAGAGAGTTTTGCCGGAGCCCCTGCACTCAGAC